>WEKX01024717.1:73671-93586 GCA_013390025.1 Pitta sordida
GGGGGTGGGTGGGGGGGGGTGTGTGTGTGTGTGTGTGTGTTGCTGTGTGTACGTGAGGCTCGGCGGGAGCGGAGGGATTCCGTGCGCTGACATTCCTCAGCCTCCCTGCGGGGCAGTGTCCGGAGGCGGCTCCCAGGGATGGCTTGTGGAAGCTGTGAAGGGTTTCGTGTGTGTGAAACAGCGATTCTTTCCTTTAAAGCGAGGAAGAAGCCGACTTAGTGCCCGCTTTTGGAGAAGCCGAGGAATTATTGCTGGCGTTTTCTTTTTATTTAAGTTATGTCCTGAATGTTTAGTCTTCTTGGGCCTATTCTTCCATTAATCTTTCATTCCACATGCAACAAACACCTGGTATGCTGGAGACAAGAGCACTTGCATGGGTATGTGCTGTTCATTTATCTGGTTGCTGTGCTCCTTAGATAGTCGGATCACATTGCAGAAAGCTTATAGAAAGGAATTTATGGAGTATGTACAGTTTTGGAAGTGAACCCAGTTTTATAAGGCTGAAAGTTACTACAGCTGAGTAAAAAACAAAGCGACGTTTTTAGGGATTTGAGGATTTTTTAGTAACTCTCTGTTCTTTTTCCATGTGAAAATCATGAACAGGAAAGTCAGTATTTTAAAATGCTCGAAGGCTTTGGGCTGTTATGTTTGTGATTTCAGGTATGCAGTGTAGTACAGTATGAAGAAACAAATAATATCACTTGATCACTGTGACAGATAAAATTCCCTTTTTCTGGATGTTGAAACCATGATTATTAGGTAGGTTTTTAGGATAGACCACATAGTGACCTAGTAAATGTTGGCTTTGTAAGGCAGATTTTTGTTTGTTTTTTGGATGTCAACACGCAAATGTATTTGTGGTGGTGGCTTTTTTGAGAAATATTTTAATAAATATGTTTAAAAGGTGCTTTTTTCTCATCAGCGTAATTATTTAAATATCAGTTGCTTTAAGAGAAGAGGGTTCTGCAGTTTTTTGGTATGCAACTTGTTGGGTTCTGCTCCCTCTTAAATATGGCTATGCTTAGACTTCTTTTTTTTACCAAAGACTTCTAAAATAAGTGTCCCATGCCTTTTATATAAACCATAAACACTTCCGTTGCAACTTTGTGGCTTTTTGCGTTATGATTGCTCCAACATGAGGAAACCAACCCAACCTGTGCTTTTGTCTTGCATAATACTTCAGTCTTTTGGGGTGTGTGTGTGCAACTTCTGACCCAAGCCTTGCTTATGGTTTCTCATCTCTGTGTCTGTCTGGTTTTCCGTCTGAGCAGAGGTTTGGAAGATCCTTAAGGGCAGTTGAGTGTTTTCACTCTGCCTGCCGTCTCCTAGCCCTAGTAGGAGTGCCTTGTACAACATCTTGTATCGGAAAGATAACAGAGTCTTACAGGTTGTTTTTTTAAAAACCACCACTATTAAAAGTCTGCGTTGGGTGTGTGTTATTTTTAGTTTCTTTGCAGTACTGCTAGCATATGGCATTCTAACCTGTGGTTTGAATAGTAGTGTTTCACAATGAAGCACTTTTTACCTTTTTTTGTTTGTTTTTGTTTTGTTTTGTAAAATTGACAGCTGGCGTTCAGGAGCTCACGCTGTTGCTTTGCTGACCTGTTCTGGTGAAGTGACTCTGAATCCCTACCCAAGCTGGTTGCGCAGAAAATGTTCTGTTGACTCTTTATGCCCAGCTAAATTGTTCAAAACAAGTTTTTTGGCTGCATTGAGTAATGCAGCCCTTCAACTTTGCCTTAAAGGCCTTCGAAACATGGCTTTTGAGCTGTAAGTGTAAGCACAGTGAAATAATAACAAGACACTTTGATAAGGTATTGTGCAATATGAATTTGGTCCTTTTGGTTGCTTTAAATGAAATGGATGGCTTTAAGTTTGAACAGCAGTATACGATTCTCTCTCGGCGGCTGCTGCACACGAGGGTTTTTTTAAGGGTAGCAAATACGTATCAAAATGTGCAGCAATAGGAAACTTCCTTGCTGTCATTGGGTTGCTGGGTGGTGACACCTGTTTCTGGGCTGTGATATTAACTGTCCTGAGTTCTTGCTCTTACTTTAATTAGGTTGCTCTAACTGTTTTTATTCTTGCTGCTTTCGGGTTATATGGCTCCTTAATTTGGAATTGCCTGCTTAGGTTGTCTTACTTCCCGTGTGTGAATGGCCTGTAGCTGGGCTGCTTGGGGAAATGCATCAAGAACATGTTCCGAATCCTCAAGGAGTGTGCATGTGCTTATCTTGAATGCGTATATATATTTATTGGAGATCTTTTGAGTGCTGAAAGATGGCTTGATTAACTGTTGAGTTAAATTGAAGTTAGTTTTCATAAAGACTCAACTGAACCATAGTGTAATGCATGTTGGTAGTCTTTCCAGGACATTAGCTTTTAATTGCCATGTTTGTTTGCATGTATTCCTGTGCTCTATTCATTGGTCAAATGGTGAATTCAGGAGTGGTAAGAGCTTGTTTTGAACTGAATTTCTCTTGCGATATGTCTTGTGATTTGTCACTAGCTAGTGATACCTTATAAATAACTTCAGTTTGGAGGAAAGGAAAACCAAGGTGTACGCTGCAGGTGTCAAGCCTGAACATAGCAAAGCTTTCTCTTTATTTGTTCTATCTCTTCCAAGTACCTCCTACCAGACTTAAGTTCCCATCCCTGTTTCTTTACTAGAAGAGTGAGGGAGAGGCTGGTGCTCTTGCACATGTGCCTCACTGTCTTGGAAATGCTTTGAGCTTTATTGTGGGATTTGTCTCAGTAGTGAGTCTGCAAAGATCTGCAGATCACTTAGACAAAATTCCGTGGCTTTGCTAGAATGCTGTTTGGTCTGGTTTGTGACCATGAAAGTGAGTTAAGCCAAATTTGGCTTTAGACTCTTTCCCTTTTGCACTGGCAGTCAGAATCCTGGGTCAGGCTTCACTGCGTTATAGCACACAAAAATGATGCCTTTATTTTTGTTTCTGTGTGTACTTTTTCCATTTTTTTTCCTTCCTACCTTCCCCGCTGTGCCATCTGGTGGATGGATTTTCCGCAGTCCGTTCTAGCTGTGGACAGTACAGGAGTGTGCACACATAGGAGAGTGCCATGAGTGCAGCAGATGTGGAATACGGAGCCATGGAGTGGTTTGGGCTGGAAGGAACTAATTATGGTCACCCAGTCCAACCCCTCTCCAGCGTGCAAGAGTCATCTCTGACTGGATCAGGTTGCTCAGTGTCGTGTCCAGTTGACCTTGAATGTCTCCAAGGGTGAGGCATCCACAGCTTCTCCCGGCAACCTGCTCTGGTGTGTCACCATTGTCATTGTAAAAAAGTTTCATCCTCATATCTAGTCTGAGACTACCTTTTCCTAGTTTAAAACCATTACTCGTTGTCACAACAGGCCCCACTAAAAGCCCTGTCCCCATCTTTCTTATAAGCCCCCTTTAAGTGTTGGAAAGCTGCGGCAGTGTCTCCTCCAAGCCTTCTCTTCTCCAGTGTGAACAGAGAAGCTTTTTCTTCTTTCAACATAGCTTTTCTTCTTAGTTTGTGCGGCTGAAATTGCTGTTGTTGTTTTGCCTCATCCAGGCATGTAAACAATGTAGCTCGGAGTGGGAAATACCCTGAAGTTTGCCAATGCTGGGCTAATGCATACATCAGGCTTGCATTTAAGCCAGGTTCTAAGGTAGTTTAAATTTTGGTGACGTGAGGAAGAATTTCCCTCTATACCAAAGCAAGGAAGCTGGAGTAGGGGTAACCTTACTTGTGAAGGGTGTTAAGTAAGACTGCTGTGTGTCTTTCAGGTCTTGGGCTTCCCGTTTCTGTCCTGTTTGTGTCTTAAATTAAATTTCTGGATATAAGGCAGCCCAGCTGGACTGGATTTCTGCTCTGCTCTTTTAAGCGTGTAGGTGTCTTGCTAAATAATAACAAGTTTACTGTATGGAAGAGAGGATATGCTTGGGGAAACCCGGACATAGAGTAGTAGCCTTAAATACAAGATGGCTTTCTGTGGTCTGGGTTCATTCATATTGCTGTACAAACAAACTTGCCTTGTCTGGGCAAGACTTATTGGTTGCCTAAAACAGCTAATGTATTTAAAATTAACAATTTAAATTAATTCAATGGAGCTTAATGTGACTTTGCTCTAAAACAGAATTATGTTTGATGAGGCTCAGGACTACCGGTTCTGATGGTACCAATCCACTAAAAAAGCTGTGTAGTAATTATCCAAGAAGGGAATTGTCAGACTACCAGTGGTTGTGGAGAATGGTTATTGCTCCAGTGTTCAGCTCAGAGTGATTTTTGATTGCCTTAATAAAGCTAGTTGTTTAGTCTTCTTACTGTGTCATGTGATGTTTTCTAAGTGAGCTACAACATTTATTTTCTTCTGTATGTTTCTAGGAGGGTGGGTATTGCATTAACCAGGGAGAAGGGATGGAAGAATGAAGTTTGTTTCTGGGTTTATAAAGCACTGGAGGTATCAGTCAGTTCATCTTTAGCTTTTAACGTGCATGACAAATGGAATGGGTGGCTGAGCCCAGCATCAGGTAACTTACCTGGCGTTCCTTGAGTCTGCCTGGGCACTTGAAGGCTACGTGATGGAGTAGCTGTTCCTTTTGGGTACTCTGTGGCTGAGGCTTTTGCTTGAGTCATTACCTATCTTGGTCACAGTGCAGCTAAACCGTAGTACAAAATGCGAAAAATTTTGTTCTTATTCAGTGTGGATGAGAGGGCTTTTAGTACTTCATTGTTGCAGTTAAATGCTCATTGGTGCCACCAAATGTAGGCGTGTAACTTTTTTTTAAAAAGTGAAACCCCAGCGCAGGGTGGGTCAGCACCGTGAAGACAAGCAGGGTATATTTGGCTGTTGCTCAGTAAGGTCAGAGCTGTGCTCAGTGGAGGGGTTTGGCGGGGGGGATCCACTCTCAGCTACAGCCTGAGGCACTTTTTAATGGGATCTGTATCTGGTTCCTCATTTGAGCAGTGAAATGAACCTATTTACTGCCTTCTCTTCCTGTTGTGTGATTTGTCTTAGTCCATCAACTGGATGGAAGGCCTTGGTTTCACAGCACCATCTTTTCTGTGGTTTTTTCGCTTCTTTTAATGCCAGACTTGGTGTGAGACTTGTGTGTATATCCACACCACCACATTACTTACATACCTGAGGCACTGATGTTCAGAGGTCATGGTAAACCCAGCTTTGTGTATTAGAACTTCAGGAACTTCTCTCCATGGTATTTCTCAGGAGTTACTTCATAACTTCGTAATTTGGCTTTGCTGCCTTTGAGTTTTGGGAATTTTACTAGTGCTGCTTTAGAGGAACAGAAAGTCAGCCTTTCAGAAATAAGCTGAACTTCTTTGTTTAATGAAATTTCTATGCAGGGTTAGCCATCCGAGCAGACTAGAACAGGAATTGTTACCGCTCTATAACTTGGCTTGGTTGGTGGCTTGAAGTTTAGTTTCAAGTATAGTTAAGCAAACAGTAAATATAGAACAATAACGAGCATTAGAGTGATAGATTTTGTTTACAGAATGAAGTAGCTCATGTGATCTTGTCCTTGAACTCAGCAGTTCTTGGAACCATGGATGATACAGAATGACTGAGATATCAATCATGAAAAGTGAAGGTAGTGGGTAAAGGCTGCTCTGGGTGCACTTGGATGTTTTCATGGGCTTATTTGGGTATCCCCTGAAGCAGCTTTGCATACCAGTTTATAATAAAGCTGTTTCTCCACAGGCATTCATTCTGCTGGATAGCATGTATTTTCAGAATGTAAAATTTGGGTAGAAGAACGCTGCTTCATTGTTCGGGTCTTTTTCCTGGTTGTAAATTAAAGGCTTGGGCAGTCTCTCCAGTGAATTTGTGTTCAATGGTAGTAAGTCCTGTTAAAATGGGTTCACAACCAGTCACTGTTCTTTAGCAAAATACTTGATAGCCAAGGCATCCAGTGAAGAAATTTTATGAAGATTTTAAGGTTACTTAGCTACAGAAGCACAATTCTTCAGGAGAAACCTCCCTGGGAGACTGATTCTCCTATTTTTCATAGGGAAGTTTGGGTGGTGTATCCCAGGGAATGTACAGGGCTCTGCTGCATATACCCTGTGCAGAAGAGCCGTGCATTCAGCAACATGTTCTTGCTGAATTGCGCAAATTTCTAGCAGAGTTAGTTTATGTTGTTGTTGTCCATCAGTGTAACACACAAATGAAAGCCATTCTAAGCAGTTCTGAAACTTTGAGAACCTGTGTTGCTGGCTTAACTCTGTTTTGCTGCAAGATCAGGAGTGGCTGCTTCTGGATGGCAGCTAAGCAAGTTAAATTTAACTGGAAATACTTTGAGAGAGTAGAAATTTTGCTTTCCCAAATGAAAAATGCTTTTAAAATCCAGTGTGGGATTCTTGACTTAAACGGATGAAAATATGTAACTTGGGTTTAAAAAATACTGAGAGCAGATAACTTCAGAAAACATTTCCAAAATCAGCATTAGGACTGTTTGGGGTTCTTTTTTCTTCCTCCAAGTCTCGGATGATGCCACCTTTGGCTTTCAAATCCATTTTTTTACTTGTCAGGGCTGTTCAGGATTCACCAAATAATTTGAAGTACAAAAAAAGTAGTTAAGTGTTGTAGTTTTTGATCACCAGTGATTAAACATCCTTCAGAATGTGGGGGGACTGTAAGCTTGTGGGAATAGCTCATGTGCAATTTGTAAAATTGCAGTCTTGTGTTGTAGTTTGGGGATTTTTTTAGATATACTCTGGCAAAACAGCGCTCTAAAGCCGTAATTTCAGAAATGAGCTTGGCTGGAGCTACTGTGAAAAGAAGCAGAAACAGCTGCTTATTCTTTCACTGGTCTTGGCCCAGGCTCGCAGAGGATGTATTCTTCAGCTTAGGGAACTCTTCAGAATACATTTTTTTATTTGTTATTAAATATATATGCTATATTTATTATCTCTATGCTAGAAAGAAAGGCGAGTTTGCTGACAGTTTGCTGTGTGGTCACATAAATGCATATATGCATCTGCAGAAAAAGCAGAGTGTAGGGAAAGGAGGAGAGTGCTTCTTGGGATTACAGTAATGCTTACCTATGTTTTTGTGAGACTTGGAAGAAGTCTGTCTGGGCTTTAATGTTACAATAAAGCCATGAGTATTGAGTCCAGTGAACAGGACACGTGTGATGTTGGAGAGCAGCACTATGTAAATGCTCTGTATGGCTGTGCACACCACAGCTGACTTGGCGATTGAAGAAACTTGTGTTGGTGATGCCACAAAACCAGAGTTTATTTGCTTAGAGAGAGGCACACCAGGAGCAGTGTGACAGAACAGGTTAAATGCATTCTCTCCGTTTCATGAAAGATTATGGGAAAAAGGAATGCACAGAGAATTTCCAACAGCCAATTCTTGACCCTTACTTTAATGTTGCTTATTTTCTTCCTTTCCAGTATTGCTTTACATAATCTGGTACTCCCTGGCATGAGCTTGGAGAGATTTAAAAAAATTATTTTCCTTGCCTGCCACCATGCAACTCATGTCTTGGTTTGCTAATTGGTATTAGTACACATGTTAATGTTGCTTACCAAAGGTCGGTCTCTGCAGACACACATTTGTAGTATCAACTAGAACAGCTTTTGGATTGCTATGGGATCTGTTGTGCTAAAATAATAATCTCAGCTTGCAATGTATAGTATTTGCTTTTGTATCTCTTTATTCCTTGCTATGTTGCTCAGCTGGAAGGTCCTTGCAGCAAGGGCTTGTTCTGTCAGGGCACGTGTGGTTGTGTAGACAACAGGAATTGCTGTCCCTACCGAAAGGCTAATTTATGTAAATCAAAGACTGTTTACAGCATCTTCGTTTTAGATGAAAGAGAATCAATTTACGTCTAATGTTAAGATGCTGTTTCTGCTCTGGGTAAACAACAGCCATTAAAAATGATGATTTTCCCAATAGTGTTAAAAGCTTTTTGTGAGCTACAGATTTTGCAATGTGTGAAGCTGTGACTTGCATGTTTTAAGTGGTTAGCTATCGTAATTCATAAGTGAGTCCGGAAAACACCACTTACACTCTTGATCTCATTCTTATAACCTCCTCTTCTATCTGTTCGTGGGGATTTGACTTCTGGAAAACTAAATGTGGTGTTTTTTACAGTCCATACAGGGCTCAGCTGAGTCAAGGGAACTTGAACAAAATTCCGGTTGTAAGCTGGTGCAGTAAGTGCTTAGTCATGCTTGTGTACTGGTACCACAGTACCAGTACACAGTACCACTGGTACCACAGCTGTGGCACATCTGTTCTGGGTGATTACTTGGCAAACCTCTCAGTCCCTTTGTGAATCCAGTGCTGAGGCTTCGGAATCACAGTGACTTCAATGTGCACTACGATGTACTCCATGTTTTGGTGTGTACTGCCCTGACTGATGATCGGGAAACTGTGGGAGAAAGCTGCTTTTCTCCTAATGCTATTAGCGATGGTGACTCCTCATGAAACCCCAGGCTTTGTACCTGCTTCACACTTTACTCTGTGGAGCTGTGGATGGTTTGGGCAGAGGGTGCACTTGCGAAGGTGATGTGGCTGGGATAGGTAACATTCCCAGGGGCTGGACGTGACTGCAATCACGAGGAGTGTATTGTCTCCACATCTGAGAGCAGTGGCTTACCTGGAAAATCTGAAGTGTGGTAATAAGATACTGCCTTGTTTATTGGCTTGTCTGTTAAGAACTTGCGGCTTTTAGGGCTTTACTTGGAAAAGTAAATAACTAATATGAAGGCACTGGGTGCACTGAGTGTGGCAGTTAATTGAGAGATCAGAAGCTGCATCTTCACTGTGTCTTCTCATGCAAAAATCCAGCTACACTTAAAGCATCGATCCTATAAAGCAAATGTTCCAGATTTAAGCCTCCATGTGAGTGTCAGAGGGAGCTAAAGGTGTAAGACATATTGATTGGATCAAAGTTATTTTAAGTATTATGAGTCACCTCCTTGAACTGGTATCTCAATTTTGGCATCTGTGCTTGGTCTAGGGTTGCTTCTCATAACATGGATTTTGTGTATGATGGGCTTCCTGGATCAGAGTTCCAAAACTAGAGTGCATGTAACAAGCACACAGTTAAAGCTGCTTCTTGTGTTTACTCTCTTGAGATGGCATAATTCTGGTGTTAGAAAACATGGAAGTGGTTAAATACAGAGGAGAATTCCGTTGCTTATTAAAACAGATTAAAAGAATGCACAGTTTTGGGACTGGAAAGCTAATTGTATTGCATAGTGCTTTGGTGTGACCTTATTGCAAGCTATCCGTTTAAGATACGTCAGTTGTTAAATAAAATTATAGCCATTGTAGCATGGAGACTTCTTGTGCAGGCTAGGAGCTTTCTTTACTATAATGATGGTTTACTGTGCCTATGAAGAGGAGTTTCTGGTCTCTGAAAGGCATCATTGTCGTCTATTGGAACACAAGCATTTGAAATTTGAAGACTCGATGAGGAGCTCAGTGACATGGTCTGGTAGGTGGGGAGTTGGACTGGAGGGTCCTGTGGGTAGTGCCACGGTTTAGACAATGGGTTGGTGCTGGGTTACAGGTTGGACTTGATGTTCTCCAAGGTCTCTTCCAACCTTGCTAATGCTGTGATACTGTGAAATGGACATTTGGGTACCTCACAGATTGGATAGTCCTGTGCAAGGCTGTCAAACCTGAGATTAATTTTTTTTTCTAATAATGGAGCTGAAGGTGTATTTGCAAGAACATCACTGATATGTCTGAGATGTGATGAAATTGAAGCCTGCAGGCATATATTGTTTGCCAGTCACCTTGGTTGTGTCTAATGTCTGCCTTTGTATTCCTCTCTTATGTAAGCCAACATCTTAATGTATGAAGAGTAACAACAGAAAAAGTGTTCCTAAAAAGCTGTGTGCTTTCTCAAGTGTAGTTGAAATCTTAATTAGCCAAAGGAATGTGACTTACCATGTGGTAAATATCACCTGATTCAGAGCTTCACTGGCACAGAGGACCATTCTCATGGGGTTCTAATGAGCTCCCTAATTCCACTGAATCCTTAGCTGCAGATGACTTTCCCTTCTGCTATTTTGACACTCCAATTATCTGTCCCGGGATCTAGTTTCATATCTCTTGCTTTTATAAAGCAGTCTTAAGTTCTGCCTGTTAACATGTTCTTGTGATTGCTTCCTAACCTCGGTTTAACAAGTGTCTGGTGGTTATTAAAAACAGATAGTCATAGCAGAGTGTTGGAATGGTCAGATGTGGAGTTACACTGGGAGAAATGTGGTGGTAACCAGAGCAGGTCTTCTTGAGCTTAACACTTGGACCGTAGTACTATTTGACATGGGACAAACTTATCCCTCGCATCCCTTTTTCTTCATTGCACAATGTAGGTCATACTAGATGTAATGATAGTGATCTTCTACATAAAGTAGGGTTTCTAGGAAATAAGCAGAAATAAGAGCAAAAGGAGGTTATATTAATTAAAAAAAACAAGTTGCAAGCTTACGCTTCTGTTTTGGAGAAGTGATGCATGTGACCTAGAAAGTGTGAAGAACTAGTGTTGCTCTTGTGTTCACAAATCGTATTAAACTTACTGAGCTAAACGTTTATGAAGTTGTGTGTTACGGTATTTGAATTTGAAAGCTGTTGGATTTGAGCTGCTACCACCTTCCCTTGTAGGTACTACTGTGGTTCACTGCTGAATGCTGCTTTCATGTGAAACAGATGGCAGAGCAGGATGTTCCCCTGCTGTAGACACTGACACATTCTGGCTTATTAGTTTGAACTCTGAAATTTGGTTTATGCTGAGGTGCAGGACTGAAATGGATCGAGCATTTGCAGACACATTTGTTCTGTTTTGCTGCCTCATTAAAGACACTTTAAAGCTTGTGACAGAGGAAGAAGCAGCTGCAGATAAACTTGCCAGAGGGTGTTGGTTGGAGTGCAATGACATGCAAATACTTTTGAAAACTTAGTGCTAAATATAGGTCTGAGTGTCTGACTTAGAGGTTTTGTGAATTCAGTTTCATTCGAATTAGAATGTCCTTGGCTGTAAAGGTTTCAATAACTTCAGAGCTATTATAGATGACTGAAAGTTTCAGCAAACTTTGGTTGTTTTTAGTGTGATATTCCTAATACACCAGTTTGAGCTGCCAGATATGTGCCAGAAGTGTAAACAAACATGCCTGTGAGTTTTCCGTGGTATTCAACGAGCCCTGTGGAACTTAACGGCCTTACAGAAGTTTGGTTTGTGCTCATGTGGAAGTGCTTTCAGGTTTTAGATTCCCAGGATTTGTTTTGTCTGTGGTGAATCCTCTAGCGTTGTTAAACGCTTTTTGAAGTTGCTATTTATTCGAATATGGATAAAAGCAGAACTCTAATCTCTTTTGAGAACCTGATTTAACAGGAAGGCATCCAAACCTTTAAGCACAAATTACCACAGTATCAGAGATTAATTTTGAAATTCATTGACCTATGTAATTCCAAGGCATTTGGTATGTGGAATGTGCTGCTGGCTTTTTACCAAATACAGGTTTCAAATATGGATCATCTGCACTTACCCGTTGCTCTGTGTGTGGTAGTTACCTTCAATTGTTACACCTCTCATTTCAGTGCGAGGATGTCGTCCTGGGAAGATTGTTCAGATGACGGAAGCAGAAGTTCGAGGCCTGTGCATAAAATCACGGGAAATATTTCTTAGCCAGCCTATTCTCCTGGAACTAGAGGCACCTCTGAAAATTTGTGGTATGTAAACTTGATATGTGTGTGTTTGATGTAGGTGTTTTAGCCTACTTCTGTGCGGGTGAGTTGCAAGAATACTGAGATGGGCAAGTGAACTTGATCTGGCTTTAGAGTGAGGTCTTCAAAATTGAAATGTAACTTTGAGTTTAGATTGGATTAAGTGAAGAAAAAGCAGGTAGCACTTGGTAGATTGCTGATGCTGCTGGTACAGTTTGGGGCCAAGTTCCCTTGGCAATAAGAGCTACTTGTGCTCTCATCTGGTGCAAGTTTTGCAACCTGTCCTTTGCTTGCAGACAAGTTCAGAAAGCAGTTGTATCTGCTTTGAAAAAAACCACATTGCATTTGGTAGTTGCTCACTTCAAAACATTTGCGGAACAAAGCAAAACTACCCTATGAAATGGGACACTTGAAGGATAGAAAGCATTGTTAGTCTTTCAATTGAGAAAGTAAAACTGAATATAGACTGTTAAATTTGGTGTAGTAGGTAGGTGACAAATTCCTTGAGCTTTACAGCAAGTTCTGTCAGACGTCACTATTACCGTGAAACATGAGTAAGACTAAACCCTGTGTGTTCTTTACCTCTTTAAGCCTTTATGAGATACAAGACTTCTTCCAAAGCACATGGTTGTTAATAGGTGTGTAAGCTTGTGAAAGAACCTTGTTGAAGCATTGTAAACAGTGGATTATAATCATCCTTCAGCTTATTTATTAACAATAGACACTGTCATAAAAAGCATAAAATTCCTCGAATTAGGCTTGTACAAGTGTCATATTAAAGTGGAGGCTGTCTTTGAATTTGTTATTATGTACTTGAATGTTCAAAAGTTCATTAGCCTCTTCCTGGCAGACCTGATGTAGCAATGTGTTTTACATTGAGAGGATATCGCCAACTAAAAAACACCTCAAGAAAACAAACAAAAAGCCCAAGAAAACCAAAACAACCCCAGCAAAACAGCCAAACCCACAAACAAACCACTCCTGGCAAAGTAATTTTTAAATGACTACTTGCTTGGGAGGGTGGGAAGGAGAAACTAGACCGGCTTGCCTAATGATGTGAAGTTGAAGGTAAAATCCAGCTTTATCGTGTTGTGTTTACTTTAGTCTTTTCAGTGTAGCGTGGTCTCATTCCTAGAGAGAGAAAACATGGACAGTCAGGTAGATTGTACATAAGTCAACGTCTGCAAAGAATAATTAGCCAACTTTGAAGAGATAGGTTTTTCTCATTTGCTTAAATGGAGACAGTTGAAAGCACTGTCAAGTGAGCAGTGATAAGGTGGCTAATGCACAGTTAACAAAGGCATTTGTTATTTTAAAATCTGATTCCAAACACAGTGAAAGCACCAGGAAGTGTCAGGTGCATCTAAATTTAATATTACAGCAGTTGTCAAAGATGCATTTAGATAAAAGTGAAAGGAAGACGATCACTTTCACCAAAAGCAAAATATGCACCTGATACTGCTTTGAACTATTGTTTGAGTGTGTTCAGGCAATGCCTGTAGGACTTGTCTTACAGTCAAGTCAGTTGAAAATAAGCTCTTACATCTTGAATGGCTGTGTTTTAATGTGAGATGAAAGATACTCTTATGTAAATGTCCATTTTAAAATAGATGTGATTTTTACGGTAAGGCTTTGTATCTGGCAGACTTCAACTTGTGCCCATATGAAGTGTATTTTAAAATCCTGAGTACCTTGAATGGAATAGTACATGCTTTGGTCCCTTTACAAAACTTTCTATAAAATATTCTTTTACCCTGTAAGTGCCTTGGTCCCTCTAGCTCATGTGTGTAACTGAATGTAGCTCTAGACAACGAGCACAATTACAATATTTTCTGTAGCACATTTACTTGGTAGTTAATTCTGTTAGTGCTGAAGTCTAGGGAGTGTATGGATGACGTGGTTCTGGAGTACTAGACTCAGCGTAGAAATGACTCATTGCACAGTCTGTTTTCTTTGAATTGTGACTTGGAGACTTCTAAATATCACTTAGAATAGGAATCATTCTTGTTGCAACACAGGCAAAAAAGGTTGTAGCCAGCAAAGCTTCAGGTTTTGTCTGGAATTAGGCAATGGGTAATGTTCACCTTTATTACAAGCAAACCGGGAGATGATTGTTTTCCTTGAGTGATAAACAGTTATAGAAAAATGCTGCCCAAAGGAGGAAGTATTGCCTTTCTCATGGCAGGTGTAGAGAGGAATGTAATATAGGCTGCACTCTTACCACTGTGGTATAAGAACTGAACTGGAGAGCGTACAGGTTTGGGAACCTTTTTTAAGAGGGGAAAATGTTAGGTGGGTTTTTTTTTCCTCTTGAGACCACAGTAGCTAGTGCTCTACCACATAATAACTGTGCTGGGCAGGGTCAGGATATTGCCACTGAACAAGCAGCAAAAGTGAAAATGCTTCTGTGTAATGCTTAGTGTATGGGACCAGGGTGTACAACGTTTAAATAGCACAGAGCTTGCACTGAAGGCTTTTTGCGTCTCTTTGCATTCAGTCGCTCTGGTAATGAGTTCTGCTGTCAGCTGGAATACATTGAATGTATTCTACAAGTTACCATAGAGCAGCTTTGCTATCTTCAGCTGTACAGATAACCCATGGACAGCGAGCTTTGGCTGGTCCGTGGTGGTGGAATTGCTTCACGGAGCTGTTCCATGGAAAGCCTACTTTGTTTTAAAGCTGGCAGCTGTGATGAGTAATGTGACAGTTATTTTACTTCAGAACAACCTGCAGGGTTGAATATCTTGTACGGGCTATCAGTCTTTGAGTCTTTGTTTTTACATGAGTAATTACATCAAAGGAGGAGTTAGCCTAAATGCTGGGGGATGGTAATCTTAGTACTGCAGTGTTTATCGGAGTTGACCTTTGAAGTAAGTGCTTTTTGCCAACACGACGTTCAGTTTCTCTCCAGTCTGCTTGAATCCTTTACTGATCTGTTTTTGCAGTAAATAATGTAACTTTTCAATACTTCTGCTTCCTGGTCACATACCCGTTCAATTACAGGTTATCTTTCTGACCTGGTTTTAATCTGAACCAATCAGAGCTTATTTAGAAAGCTTATGCTTAATTGTAAAGACTTCTAGAGCTCGTGGTTTTCAGGTTGGCTTCATACCTGGCAGAGCAGTTCTGCAGATACTGTGAGTTATTTATATTTAGTGAGTATTTCAGTTTTTAATGTTAGTATGGTTCTTACCTCTCTGATACATATTGCCAGTTTTAAAAGGTACTATTAATGTCTTTTTTGAGATTAGTGAATAAAAAACTAACTGGCTTAAGTTCTTGACTTGTGTAGTCTTCGTTGTTGCACTAATCCTTGGTTTTTTTATTCAGGTGATATTCATGGTCAGTATACAGACTTGCTTCGATTATTTGAATACGGAGGATTCCCACCAGAAGCTAATTATCTTTTCCTTGGAGATTATGTAGACAGAGGCAAACAGTCTCTGGAAACAATTTGCCTATTACTGGCATATAAAATCAAGTACCCGGAAAACTTTTTTCTCCTAAGAGGAAATCACGAGTGTGCGAGCATCAATCGGATCTATGGATTTTATGATGAATGTAAGCAAAACTTGTTACCTTCAAAAGCCTGTAACAGACTAGTGTCGAGTTTTGGAGATGCTTCTAGTAATGACTCTTGTACTGCAAGGGTTTCAGTATTCTGTGAACCTGCATGGAAACTTTCTAAAAATACATTTTGAACTAAGGTTGAAGTCAGTCTAGAGCATTCCTATTTTCTCTTCTGCTGTCCTTGAAATGCTGTTGTAAGAGATTGAGACCTGAGTGTACTAATAGGAATCAAACCCCATGAAGACAGTTTGCTAACACTTTTGGTCAGGTTGTGATATGCATTGTATGTTGGCTTTAAAAAACCAGCCTTCTCTTCCTAATGTCACACCCTGTTCTCGTAGGCAAGCGGAGATTTAACATTAAGCTGTGGAAGACCTTCACAGACTGCTTTAACTGTCTGCCTATTGCAGCCATTGTGGATGAGAAGATCTTCTGTTGTCATGGAGGTAAGCTGATGGCTGCTTTTAAAACTTTGTCTAAGTCGATCTTTGGGCTAATGCTATACCAAATGGAGTGTGGGTGTGCACACCTGATATTTGGCTGGAGATGTTTAACCTTATGTTGTCTGTCAGGGTTGTGTTACACCTCGTGCTTTCCTGTGCGCTTGGCGGTAGGTAGATGTCATTCCTGCCTGATCCACATGGCCCTCTTGTGCCTGCGAGGGATTCTCATCAGTATATCATTCTCTGAAGAATACTGGATGCTAGAATTATTGCCTAATTTGCCACATGACTTGTTCCTGTCTGTCAGTGCAATGTTCGGTAACATCGGCATCCCTACCAACAGAAAAATGAGTAGCAACAGCTCTGTAGTCTTGGTCTCTTTAGCTGTTTTCATAACATGTTGGTGGAGGGCACCTCTGAGGTCACACAGTCAAGCCTGGGGCTTGAAGCAAGAAGTTTAACATTGGGGCAGGTCAGCCATGGCTTGCATGGACTCTGTAAATTCTTTGCCATCGGAAGATCTTCATTTTGTGGATACCTGTCCCTGTGCCTCCATGTTCTTGTACTGAAAAAAGTGTTGGTGTTATTCAGTCTGAGGGTTGTGACTTGTCTGAATATTGGAACTTACCTGGGCTCTCTCTTTGTAGAACGGGCCTCCCCATGATTTTATAGCCAGTGATGCTTAACAAGTTTTCAGGAGCTTGCAGTGTCAAACAGGCAACAAGAATTTCATATTACTTGTAAGAAGAGCCATCCTGCCTTTTGCAGTTGTCTTTGCAACTGCCTCTTTAATAAGCAACTTGCACTGAGTGATCCAGAAATGATTTAGTCGACGTCACACACCTATGTTAGTGAGTGGGAAATTGCTGGAAGTGAAAGCACTGCAGAAACCTCTAGTTGGAACAGCTCCATTTGTAGTTAGAAACTTTGTCTGACTCGGAATTCCTGAGCAGACTCTTACAGACCTTGAGATTGTATTGACAGCTGTCATCCTGCCTTGATGAGATGCCTGTATGGAATGTGGTGTAAAAATAACACAGGGTGTTCTTGTACCTTGTATGTGAAAAATTGCTGCCTTCAGTGCCTGCCAGTATAAACCATCAGAGCATAATGTGCTCGGAGATATTTTGTCCTTGTGAGTACAGAATTAATGCAGTTATAGTTGAGTCTGACAGTCTTCAGACTTAAAAAAATTGTTAAAATACTTGTTTTCTTACAGGTCATCTTTTAATATTGTTTTCAGGGTGTGTGGTGCCTCCTGCTTTTTTTTTTTTTTTTAAGCACTGGTACCTAGATCTTCTAGTTTTAAGAATGTGAGATACAAATGTACTTCTGCTCTGAGGTAGCCAATTATCAGTGGCTAAAAACACTTGTAATAAGTTTGTTTCTAAAGAAAGCTTGTGAAAGGATTACTCTTACTCTCAACCTACTTTTTTGGTTATTTTGTAGGGGGAATGAGTGGTGACAAAATACTGTAGTGTTTCAGGCAAACAGTTAAGCTTAGGTGGAAGGTAAGCAAGGAGCTTAACAGGTGGAGTAGAATGTTATGACCCAAGTGGTAGTTTTGTGTGCATTTGATACTTCAGACCTGAATTATGAGAGAAGCCTAGAAAGCTATTTTTCAAGAAAGTTTTATTCTAAATGGGGGAGAGGAGGAATTAAAAATGTTGTACTTGATTAAACAAGGTTATTTTGTTCATAGTATGATTTAAGGATCTTCTTATGAAAAGCAGTATTTACTTCTGTACTGATGGCTCATTGCCCTTTAAACTTGTATGGGCTTCATCTGTAACTGAAGCTACTGCTCACAACTGATCTACAGCTGTGAAATAAAGTGAAAAGATTCCTAATGTGCTGTGTGCTCCTAATAAATGGAAGTGGACGTTCAGCACATAAATGTTTTGCCCTTTTTCCACTCTTCTCCAGTCCTATCCAAACTGCATTCCAGATCCAATGAAGTAATGGACTGTCAGCGCCTTTTCATGATGTTACTCCGTACATAACAAACACTGAGGCAGCAACACAAACCATCCAACTCTGCTGGAGGTTGAAGCTAGCATATAGATATAAGGTAGGTGCCTTTTTTACTATATTGCGCATTTTTGCATAGTTTATTTTAAAAATATTGTCCTCTTGGATATATAATAAAACTTTGCAAAACCGCATAACATAGTAAAACAAAAGGCACCTAACTTAACCCCAGTAGGGTATCTACAATAGCTTGAAATCCTGAGTCATCTCTTTTACCTTGACTTTTCTGGGCGTCTGTTTTGAGTTCTCTATCTCACAATGTAACTCAAACCACTCTTGCTATCCATGTCTTTAAATGTTCATGCTGCTGAAAGGATCTTACATTGTATCCTTCCCACCATCTCCCTGTCTCTTCCCACTCTTTCCACATTGCTCATACATGTCATAATTACTCCATTCTTTAAAGGCTGTTCTCTCAACTAACTTCTGGCTTTTCTGTTTATCTCACTTCATTAAAGCATATTCTGGAACTTTACAACTTCTCTGTTTTTCTTTGCTTTGTGTTCTGTACAGTATTGCCCCCTTATCTGACACCACTCTCCTTAGTTCTAATCTTCAGAGAACTTGATTTCTATCAAGGTTTAATAAAATTAAGTTCATGTTGTAGTGTCACTGATGGAGTATGCCAGTCTTATGTTGGGTTTAAGCTCTGAGATGGGAGTCATGTTAGGTCAGTAGAATACTGCATTTACCTAGTGGATTTAAGATCTGGAATTCTGCTTTTCTTGTGGTGTTAATGACAGTGAAATATATATTGAAGTTTGTCTACTTGATTTACATAGTATTCAAAGATTACACCATAAAAATAAGTACCCATCACACTTCCTTCACCAATTCCACCTGATCAGAGAATGGCTCAACCCAAATTTAATATGTGTGCCAGGAGTAATGGCAATTCCTTCTCTGTTTCCCCTTTGGGGAGAGGTGGGTTTTATGCTTCAACAAGATAGCTAAGCACAGAAAAAGTTTTTCAGTATACTGCAGTGATCCTCCGCATAGTCGTGATCCATAATTTGTGGGATCCGCATACTCGCGGTTGATTTTCCAGCAAACTGTGGGACCTGGCGCATGCGCAGAACGTGCAGAACCTGCTGTGAACCCAGTCTGCTCATGAATATGTAAATTGTTCCCAGCTGGATGCCACTGTGGCATGGCCAGGATGCGTTTAGTGTAAATGTGTGTTTTTGCACGGCTGGAATTGTCCTCCCCTGGACTGCAAGTTGGGGTGACGGGGCTGCCATTGTGTGTGTCTGTGGGTGAGAGCGGGAGTCACCTTCCCCCATTCTGTGAGGGTGGAGGGCTGGTGCCCGGCCACTCCGAGCCTGAGCGTTGGGGGTGGTGCAGGCAGGGAAGGAGCTGGAGAAACAGCTGGAGCGGTTACGGGCAGAGGGAATGGGGGCCCTCGGGGTGTCTGCATGGTTGGCATTGTTCTCTGCCAGGCTGCAGGAGGAATGTGCGTGCCTGTGTGGGAGCAGGAGGCACCTTCCCCCGCCCAGCCCTGCGGTGCCCTTTGTGGCTGGGGCACTGAAGGGAAGCACAGCCCCACAGGGCATGCAAGCGCAACGGGGTGCGTGGTTGAGCTGTTGTTGCCCCAGCTCACAGGATGCGCCGCAGCCTGGGTCACATCCNGGCGCATGCGCAGAACGTGCAGAACCTGCTGTGAACCCAGTCTGCTCATGAATATGTAAATTGTTCCCAGCTGGATGCCACTGTGACATGGCCGGGATGCGTTTAGTGTAAATGTGTGTTTTTGCACGGCTGGAATTGTCCTCCCCTGGACTGCAAGTTGGGGTGACGGGGCTGCCATTGTGTGTGTCTGTGGGTGAGAGCGGGAGTCACCTTCCCCCATTCTGTGAGGGTGGAGGGCTGGTGCCCGGCCACTCCGAGCCTGAGCGTTGGGGGTGGTGCAGGCAGGGAAGGAGCTGGAGAAACAGCTGGAGCGGTTACGGGCAGAGGGAANTCTCCAGGATGGGATGGGGTAACAGACCAACTGTAATGCAGTGTCCCGCCCCCCTGCCTCCCATTGGCCGCCCGGGCGCTGCTGCGTGCTGCAGACCACTCTGTAAAACAGCGTTCCAACTCTCCTGCTTTACTTTGCATAGCCCCGATCTGAAAGAGCTTCTGGGACTGCGCCTCCGACCCTCTGCCGGGGCTGGTGTGGGGAAACCTCCCAC
>WEKX01024719.1:3826-20676 GCA_013390025.1 Pitta sordida
CTCTCTCTCTATTCCATAGGTTTGCAGGCAGACAGTCTGCTTCACTATGGTCCATTCTATAAGCAGCAGCGAGACGCCTGGAACCCTTCCTACCCCTCCTCTGTCCAGCCTGGCCATGCCTTCATAGTTCCTCAACCTCTCACAGGCTCCTCTTCGGCCATCTTCTTTGCTGTTACTCCTTTTTTTCCCCCTTTCTTAAATATGTTATTCACAGAGGCACCTCTATCTGCTCCATAACCTTAGTCTCCATGGCAGCGATGGAGGCCAGGCAGGAGCTGTTTGCCCCCCTCCCTGCCACATGAAAAAAACTACCCAAACCAGGACAATTTCCTAAAAAAGTCTGAAGTATTCTGATATCTCCAGAAGCTCTGCCATGTGATTTTGGGGGATGCTGGATTACATCCAGTGGGAGAAGTTTTAACTCTTTTTATTTTTTTCCTAAGTGGCACTTTAAGTGTATTCACTTGATTGAACATTCATGTGCTTTATTCCACAAATGTCACTAGGCATTTCATAAGGTAATGAACAAATGATTTGAAAGAGTTTAAGAATAGGACATGTTCCTAGTGACTTAAATATCTGATGTCTTAGTGATAAAAATGTATATACACATAAAGGAATAAATAATTATATAAGTATAAAAAAACCCACTTAAAGAGAATGTTGGTGAAGGAGGCAAATTATATATGAGAACTTTGAAAAGAGTAGTCTGCTCTCTAGATAATGACCAGTCCATGTGTCACGGGGGAAGATGTGGTTTAAGTATTTTCACGTAGCTTTTATCTTTTGGTCTTCATTTCTATTTTCATCTTTTTGCAGAATTCTTCTCTGACAACTTGAGCAATCTATTCTCAGAAATCTAATACAAAGCGGCCATCAGACTGTCCTCTTTAGCCACTGCAATACGTATCTTCATATGTTGGCTCATTCCACTCTGATAAACTTCTCAGAAGTACAAAAGTTTTACAGCATCCTTATAATAGCATGTTGTTTCATATCTAAAAAGAAGCATGACATAGAAACTTTCAAGATTCTGAGAATAAAACTTCTATGGGGATTCCAGAGGTCCAATTTTTAAATGTATTTTTTAGCATGGGAATGAAAAGCGAAGATTTAGGAATGATTTGGAGAAAGAGCATGTTTAAAAAATCTATACTTCCTGTCCAATTATATGTACAGTTTTTTTCAGTGTGTTTTTAATAAGGAGGGAAATCTTGAACATCTGCCAGGTAGGCCATGGCAGTTACATGGGGACTGTTGAAGGGGTGCAGAGGATATGGTTGTGAGAGCCCAGGGAGGAAGGCAGCCTGGCAGGCCATGGCACAGGCAGTGGGGAGCACGAAAAGAGCCAACCTGTGGAGCTAGGCCAGCTGCCAGACCCTAACTGGCAGATTGGAAAGATGGTGAGAAAGGGCATGAATTTACCAAATTTCTTGTCAATGGTTTTGATGGAATTGCCAAGTTCCGGTGAAATAATTTGATTCTATTAAATCAGAATCTAATGATGGAGAGCTGTTTCACTGACATATTTCTGATAGATTGACAATCTCAACTTCATTGTAGTGATGTGTCCTGCAGAATATACGTATATAGTTTAGGTCCAGAAGTGCTTGACTACATTATTTAATTCAACACCGTCTCTAGTAACTGAACAGAAGCTAGTTCAAAGAGAAACCTATCCAGATCAGAGGTTATTTGGTATATCAAGAGTCATTATTCGTTTGAGAAGTAACCAAGTCAGAGAGAGTCACGTTTGGGTGGGTTTTTTTAAACTGGTGATCAATACAAATAATTATCTTTAAAACTTACAGGTTTTTTCTAGAAGTTCCATTATGGTGAGAGTTACAAGCTCATGTTACAGCCAGCTGTCCACCAAGAAGAAACATCCTCCTCTTTTTGGTACCTGCAGCTCCTCAACATACCTTGTGTGGGATCTAACTCGTGTGCCCTCAGCATGACTCAGATAAGTCAGATGGCTCACTTCACCCCACAGATCCCAGCTGCCAAATCAGGAGGGTGGGAAAGAGAAGGAGCCTATGGGCTAATAGACCAGATCCTTGCAAGGCAACTAGCCACTAAGACATGTGTGCAGCACAGCTCCTTTCCTGCATACACACACAGTTACTTCTGAAACTTCACTGCTATTGTCCACAAAAATAAAATGCTCTTCCACAAAATTTAATTTGAAGTGTTTGCAGTGTCTTTTTTCTTTAATCTCTTGCAGTGCAGTGCCACAATTTCTTGCAGTTTCTCAAACCACTGGCTATGATTGCAGTGAATATTTATTATTAATACTGCATTTACTATCCCACTGAATTCTTTGAGACAATGGACCATTAAGTAGTATGAAGCTGACTGACGTGCCTCTATCACTTAGGGGTTAGCAACTAAATGGCATTACATAATTTGAGTCAATTTCTGCCCAAGATTCCAGGGATGGAACTCATCAGGATTACTCATTGTTAAAGGAGTGCCTCAGGGTTTAGTACTTTGACTTTATTATTTTTTCCTTTAGCTATTCAAAACCATGGTTGGTTTGTAGGAAATGTTAATTATCCTTCCTGTGCTGGTGTCCCACTGCTGTTTTATAAGCAGAGCTTTGCTTGTACAACTTCAAAAGAAATCTTCAAACTCAATATTACCAAGTTTGAATATTATCTAATTAACCTCCCAGTCTGTCATGCCTTGTTGGTTATCATGAAATAATCACAGCCCCTCAGGTGTTGAAGCTCTAGATGCTGCTAAGTGCCTCTAATTCCCTAAGGGGGTGATTAGCTCATGATAACAATGCTCCCTTGAGTTGTTTCATTGCTTTTATAAAAAGACTTTATTGTGGGGGAAATGTTTATTTTTGTGCAGGAGAAAGATGGAGCTGACAGTTGAGGCTGGTGAGTGACTGTAGCTGTTTTTCCTGAGGTGTGGTGCAAACCTTGATATATTTGCTCATTTCTGGTACTCCTTGGACAATCACAATATGCTGACTGGTAATTAAGCTCATGCTGAACTCACAGTGTGAAGACAGAAAATAAATACTGCTGGTTCTGCCAGAGGTGAGCAGGTAAAACAAAACAAGACAAAGCAAAATGAAAGGTTCCTTTTGCTGTGGGGATCATAATCCCCAGAGTCTGGAGTATTTCAATGGTCTGGAAGTCACTGGATGATTTCTGTGCATTGTTTCTTAACAAAAAATCTTTCCAAAAGTACAGAAAATGGAAAGTTCAAGTCATTAAATTAATAACTGGTCATTTCTTACAAAACTGTCAATTAACAAAGTGTCTAAGCATTAAACTGCAACATTTAATTCAGTAGGTAATAGTAGATCACTAACTATGGATTTGACAGCTAAAGTTAAATAAACTTTCCTAATTCTGCTGCCTTCAGATCTTTGCCTCTTCCCTTTTCCCACAATAGGTATGTTCCAAAACCTTTCTCTTAGAGCACCTCACTATACAGGACCTTATAAGAAATGTTGTATCTTGTTGCCAAGCTGCCTAGCCCCTTTCAATGTAAACAAAATGACTCGAGTAATGAGTATTTGAGACTAAGGGGATTAATTTTTTTGCATAATTATAATGCTTGGTTGCAGAATTTGTTCATTACAGATGAAAGGAGGAAAAGAATGTTTAATTGATTAGAGAAGAGTTGAAAAAATGTAGAGTCTTTTCT
Source organism: Pitta sordida (assembly GCA_013390025.1). Lineage (NCBI taxonomy): Eukaryota > Metazoa > Chordata > Aves > Passeriformes > Pittidae > Pitta > Pitta sordida. The sequence continues at coordinate 7,493 of WEKX01024719.1, forward strand.
TGTATGGCATGACCAAAAAGAAAAATATACCAATTTCCACAACAAACATACTCTGAAGAGCTGCTTGCTATAGCTAATAATACAAAATTTCTTCAAGGAGACTAATATGAGCAGAATGTCTCACTTTGGTCACCATTGCAATGGATTTTACATTGAGAGCTAATTTTTTTGACATTTTCCCTATTTTTAATAAAAATAGTTCTTGTGAGAATTTCTAAACTTGTTTATTGACATACTCTTTCATCACTGACATACACTTTCAGCCTCATCTTGAATTTTTATTTTAGATCTTACTTTGTTCTTTTGTTGTAGTGATAGATATCTGATATCTTCTTTTCCTCTCAAAAATTACCGTGTGTTAAAACTCAGACAATTTACTACATTTACTGATTTATAAAAGGCTCAGAATAGAGAGTGATCAGGTCTAGATTTGTTCTGAATCATTTGTTCATAGCCTCTCAACATACATTTGTTAACAACTTCGTATCCATCACGTATCACGGAACCATAGAATGATTTGGTTTAGAAGTGACCTTAAAAATTATTTATTTCCAACTCCCCTCTCATGGGCAGGAATGCCACCCCGGATATACTCAGTAACACAAAAAATTTACTTTTCTGAAGCCAATAGAAGCCTCAGACTTAGGGATCATGAATATAGCAATTTTAACAACCAGATTTCCCATGTGGCTTTACTTATTTACATAGAGATTTGCATCTATATATCCCAAATTATAGATTAATTATCCTTCTCTAATCCCAAGAAAACTTTCCTACCAACTTTATATATAAATTTAATACTTACTATTTGTCTTTGTAGAGTCAAAAATTTTGAAAACTCGGTCATCTTTACCACTACTATGTAATGTGCAAGGAAAAACAAGCATCCAAGGACTGCTGTCTCCACAGCAAACTGCAATTGAAGTACGTAGATATGCTTGCACGACAGCTAGAATCTTGGGATACTTGTCCAAAAACTCCATAATCTCAGGATTGGAGCAAGAAAACCAGCTATGTGATTCGATTTTTTTTTTTTTAATTTAACAATTCTTCTCATATTTTGGTATGACTGTTCAGCAAAAGAATGTTGAATTTAACAATAGCTAGGTATTTGAATCTTTTCCATGCCATCTTTTTACTGCTAACTCTTTCTTCAAAGTATATAAGTATTAAATTCACTCTCTCAAGAAAAAAAAAAAAGGATAAAAGTTCATCTTAACATAAATTCTTTCTTTTTTGTCTGAATAAGACCAGGCTAGTCAATCTGGCCTGTGGTATGACCGTTTTGGTGATACTCATACGATGATACAATAAACATTGGATCAAAGGGTTGAAATGTCTGAGAGTTATTAGTGGAAAAGGTAACTCTGAAGAAACTCATACATAGTCTGTAAGCACATTTTGTTTCGTAGGTAACAGCTCCGGGTGATAACAGTTCACATACAGAGCTGTTCATCGGAAAAAACATTTGCTGTGTACAGCTTTCACGGTGGATAGGGTCTGTATTTGAGCACCATGGTTTGGCATATCATCTCTTAACTACAGCATAAACAAGCACATATAACACCTCCTTTGCTGAACAGTCTCTCACAATGAAATGGAAAAATTTGGAGGCAAGTTGATGATTAGGCTGCTCTGGAGGCAAAACTCTAGATGCTTTTCACTATTTTTAGTTGAGGCTCAATTACAGTACAGTCTCCCCCACCTGAAAAAAAAACAGGAATTGGCCAGCAGATGTTTCTATTACTGTTCTTTTTAGTAGTCTATAAAGACATTCTGTGTAATCAGTACAAGAGCTTTAGGTTTGTAATTTAAACCTTGAGTTTTCTTTTACCTTAAAAGAAGAAATTAAATATTCATTTAAATGAAATTAATATTGTATCATAAAAACAATTCAGGGACAAAGAGGTTTAATAAATTGTGATGTACAATTTTATTCCAGTTTGTGATTAAGTTTTCATAGCAATTTAAGGTTTCCTTAAAAACCAATTTTCTTTTCTGACTATACAATCTAAGCTATTTTATTGTGTCCTTTTGTCAATCAAAATAAAATATTTTATTTAATAACAATTGCCTTATCAATTAAGTTCCAAGAGTGCTTTGCAGAAGTTGTTTCTATGTCTATGATTGCATATATAGTTATGCTTCCCTATAAATGAAGGGAACATGATTAACATTTAAAACAATTTGAAGGCATTTTTGTGATTTTTTTGGTAATGAAAATATTGCCTCTTAATGAACCTTAATGAAACAGTTTCCAAGAGGTGTAAAGCAATTATTATGACAAAAAGTATGAGTTTTGAAGAGCCATTTCTCTCATCAAGAGTGTGTGTGAAAAACCAGAATGAAAAAATCCTTAGGGGGAAAATTAATTTTAATAACCTTCTGTGCATGCTCAAAGGCTCTGTAAATCTAGGCTCCAAGTATAATGTGTAATACAGTAATCACCTAGAAACTTGAAATAAGAATCCTAAACAGTTGTCTTGCTAGTCTTGCTGTGAACAAACATTAATTTCCATTGCTGAATTATGAGAACTTCACGCTGGAGATGACTCAGATGAAGGTCCCCTCTGAGAGGCATGTGCTTCCTCCCTGAGCTACCCAGCCACTTATAGCAATTGCTTTGCTCCTTTGCTTTGCTTTCATGATTGCTTCTGTATTTCTTTGGATGCTTTACACTGTCTATGTAGTTCTTGTGTCAATTTACCTCAAGGAAATGAAGCTTCAAATAAATATGGATAAATACAGATAATTGCTAAAATGAATACATGCAAAAAGGTAGGAAATGAAAAGAAAAAGCATTTCTAGCATCATTGATACTCTTGGTTCTTTGCAGGCTGTAGCTTCTTTTCAGGTCTGTCAGTGTGTGACACCAGCAAAATTTTAGTAGAAGGGGCAACATTTTTGAGTATGAGGTTACTAGGAATTTAACTGATGTAGCTGTCATGTACCTGGCAGGCTAATGTATCCCAATTTGCTGATGTCTGAAGTGCCTATGTACTGTGAAGAACTACCATGTGTGAAGTTCAGTCCCATAAGTGGACTATTTAAATCTTGTGCACAGTTTGGGTCATTCAGAAAAAAATAATGGGGTGTTCCTATCTAGAGAGTTTACTGACATAATACAAATACACTCTCTCTACACACCATTGACAGTGGCAAAAAGCAGTTTCTTCTGGGGAAATTCTATATATCTGAGATTTTCTGTTTTATACAGTGGAAGCAGTTCAAAGGCTTTTCTCTAACAACAGCAAAGCAGTCAGCTCTTTCGTTTCCTAAAGGTGTTCAAAAGCAAGATGATGTCTGCAGTGTAATGGAGAGAGGACACACTGGAAATACAGTGAATCCCCAGTGCATCACGATCTCTCCTTTACGAGCCCACCCATTTGCGAAGCAATTTTCTCGCAGTCCGGCTTCCGGGGTCGGCGAGTTCTCCCAGATCACGCATGTGCTGTGCTTCTGCTTTGCCGAAGGGCAGTGCTGGCTCTCCCTNGTGAGGGGGTATAACTGTACCTAGGAAGATTTTAAATTTGGTCATCAACATGGATTATTCAATAACATCAAGTCAAAGAGGTAGCAGAGACAAAGAGACCAAAAACAAACCACAAATTAAATAGTGGCCAAGGAAACAATAATTTGAAAAACAAAGATAGCAATGGAAGTCATCCATTCCAGCATAAATTCAGCCCTCCGCTGGGAAAAGGTCATTATTTTTTTTAATAAACTAGCTTATCAGCAATATATTGAGCACTCCTCTGTCACAGGCTTCTTCACATATCTGCAAAACCCCTACTTGTGAAACCTCAATCAGTCTCCTCCCGGGCTGCCAAGAAGAAATATTCCCTGATGTCTAGTATCTCCCATATATTTGTCGACTTCAGAAAAGTGGAACTGATAAAGTTAGATGTAAACTGTAATATGCTCTAGCACATTGAAGAAAGGCCACACTATTAAGTTTTGGTGAGGTTTATGTTCCTCCATACTTCTCTCAATTTACATAGCCCTGGAAAAGTTCTCTGCCTGGAAACCAAAGGCTCTTGAAGCCAACTAGTTCTCACTATCCTCTTGATCACTAGCACTACTAGTCTCTAGTTGTAGTGCCTGAATGCTACTCATATAATTGTGTGTTTTCTGGTTGCTGTGTTGCTGCCAAGCTGCATAACAATGATAATTTTTCTGTGTTTAATCTTCACAGTATAGCTGCACTTTTAGTCTTTCCATTAATTAATTTTTTTAGCTTTTTTCTCACTCTTCTCCACTCATCTCATGTGTGTGACTTATTTTAAATTACTGTGGCATTCCCATTTGGAATTTGAAAGGGAGACTTGATATTGCTTTGGATTGGTGCCCAAAAGGGCTGCGCTGTCATTGGCCACTTGTGTACTTTCAAATAAGACAAGAGAACATTAGCAATATTGTGAAGCAAACCCATCTCAGGAATGCAATAAACTGGAGGGAAGGAGTGCCCCATGTTTTTCTCACCAAAGGTGCAGGAAAGTCAATACTCTGAGGGATAAAAGTACATCAGATGAAGTGGGACCAATTCAGTGTGGTCTATGAGCTGGCTCTGCTCGGTCATACCGTCACATATCTGTGGTGTTAACTTTTGGTCACTTAGCTGCCCTGTGCCATGAGATGTTGTATCCTCAGAACAAAGCACTCCTCTGGCTATCATCTATGTACAGCAGTATGACTCCAAAGACATGAACCAATTCACAAAGCAGTGATGGCTTGTTGGTGTGTGATTGACTTGGACAAGATTGTTTTCTAGACTGCCAGTTGGAAAAAGGAGAAATAAATTAGGAATTCACCTCAAAGAAAAAAGACCTTTGAGTACCATCTGAAGCTAAAAAAAGGAGTTTTTTTTTAATCTTAGCATATTTCTCAAGTATTCCAATAGATACTTCCCATTAAGAGCAGGAAAGTACAATGAAGTACAATGTCCTGAGAGAAAGCTGGCAGATACAGTAGCATGTCATCAGTGTGTCCTCAGCATTAGTATGTCCTCAGCAGGTCTATTCTAGAAGCTAGTCTATTATAAGAAGAAATAACTCATGGCCTTTGTGAGCATGAATTAAATGTGATTTATTTTAAAACTCAGTGAAACACTTCTCTGCCGACTAACCTACTGGCAGAAGTACTGGTTGATTATTTCTGTAGCTGTCAGCTTCTCATGCAAGAGTGAAAATTTTCCTAAAAAAAGCTGTTGTTTTGTTTGCTTTCCAGTTAAATTACTCCACAATGTTGTTTAATTTATTTAAGGCAAAGATTTTGTGGCCAGATTAGAAAAAGACTTTTGGATAGGGTTGAAAACGTAAAGCCACAATGAAGCTCTAGGTCTATTTCTCTGTTCTCTAGCCTGCTCAATAAATTGGGCAGTATGAGAATCATAAGCACTAGCAATTTCTTCAAGAGAATTTCCTGTATGTTTGCTGTTCTTCTTCTGACTACAGCCACCTGTAGCTTGGTGCAGTGCAATCTGACATCTCCTTCATGCATGGCCCATGAATGATTCTCCATTCAGCTCCTCTTCAGAGCATGATTTATTAGACACTGTTGGAACAACTGTAATAAATCAGACTTTGAAAAAATTCCTGCTTGAAGTGGTCCTCCCAAAAGCTCAATGGTTTCTGTAGTCATTTGCCATGTGGGAAACATGCAGATTTGTCTAACGGGATATGAACTTTCATTTCCCAAGACACTTTCATAACTACTGGATTGTCAGATATCTTTAGGTGAAACACTCATCAGAACAGTTTTCTCCACCTCTAATGTCAGCATCTAATGTCCTTGGGCACTTAAGTGTCCTAACCACTAAGTCACACATATATGAAGTCACGCTTTCTCTGGCTTCAAGAATATATAACCAGTCTATGCAGACAGAATCAAAATGTTCCATTGCCCTCTCTCATTACTTGAATAATATGTGTTTCCTTAGGACATGATGTGAATTTAAAGTATGAATGGCTGAGTTTTAAAAAAAAGGCTTGTATCACTATTGTTTCCTATGGTGCCTTGGAATTTAGACTTGTGGTAGTTTCTAAAGGCTTACATATCTTGAAAAAGACTCATAAAAATGCATTTTGATGACAAATGGCACTTTCTATCAATAGTGTTTGGTACATGATGAACCCAAAGATTGAAACACTGTCCTTATCCTTCAGCTTTTCCCTAGGGGGGATCTTAAAGGTTTTGCAATTGGCCCATGATATCTTTCAAAGCAAGCCCATGTTCAAGAAGAGTGATAGAACTCACAGTCAAGAAGTGTTCATGCAAGTTTGTAGACTGGTGCACTGTCTGCTCTCACAAGAGCCCTAGCTGTGTTAAAAATCACCCATGAGAAGACTAGATGGAGTATGATAACAGCATTGAAACTAAGTGCCTGGTATACTTAGTTCAGGTAAAAAACTTGTGCTCTGGTACTTAGTTCAGGTATAAAACTTATGCTCTGACAAGTCTGAATTCTCAGCAACTAAAAATGGCAAATTTTAGAGGGAAATTATTTATGTAGTTCAGATAGGACAAATCAGAGATCTTAATTTAGAATGCACCGTCAAATGACTTCTCTGTGAGGAAGATTTAATTGCCTGGTGTGGCAATGTGGGTGTGTCCCAGCACTTCTGGCACTGCTGGCAGAGGCAGGCATGGTGCCCGGAGCACCTCCGCCCCAGGACAGGCAGGTGTTAGGCTGGGGCTTAGGGGGCAGGGCAGCGGGTGGGCTGCATTTATATACATATAAATCCTATTTCACAGTTTTCATATTTCATGGGAAGGTCTCTTAAGCAAACTCCCACGATATTCGAGGTGTTCCTATACTTTGAGAAAACAGCAAAAACCTGAAGAGATTTTATCTCTTTGATATCAATTGAATAAGTATGATTATTCTTGATTGTTATCAATCAAATGTTCTGGCACCTAACTATCATGAAGCAATTATTATTGAACTAAAGTGAAATTTTTATTTGCTTTCATGCTGAATACCCAGACATTGACATTTATGGGAGCTTTTTTGTTGTATTTCTCATCCTGCTCATTTTAGAGTCAAAATACTGTATACAGTGAATCCCTGCTGCATCGCGACTTTTCCTTTATGACTCCGCACATTTGTGAAGCAATTTTTTCACAGTCCGGCTTCCGGGATCTGCAAGTTTACCCAGACCACGCATGCTCTGTGCTTCTGCTTTGCCGAAGGGCGGTGCTGCCTCTCCCTGTGAGGCGGGGAGGGCACACAGGGAGGGCACGGAGTTTCTCCGGCTAAGCCTGGCGGGTCAGCAGCCCCGGCGGGCCAGCAGCCACAGCCCCGCAGCAGCCCCNACACCATGCTTATTTGTTAAGCCGTTTCAAGGGAACCTGATCCATGAGATTTAAATGGATTTTTTTTGTTGTTCACATTCTCTTTTTTTCTTACTTTTTATATTAACATCTTAGGCTTTCAGCCCAGGAAGCTGAAGTTGCCTGTGCAGAACGATCCTATCTAAAATGTCTCAGTCAGGTGGCTAAGGGCATCTGTTATTTTTTTTCTGAGTGTGCTGTGCCCTCTGCAAATCCAAAATAGTTTTACCCATCAGCCATGAGCAGTCTTTTGTATCAGACACTTAAATAATTCCATTTCAATGTTACTGGATTATCAGAGAATGTAAGTTCATATTGGAAAGTCTTCTAAAATGTAAGGTAAACAGAAAGTGTCAAAGTAATGCTAAAACCACAGCAGAGGGTTTAATAAAGCTCACAAAAAGATGACACTATTCTACAATAGCTATACACTAATTTCTGAAGTTCTTGTTTTCTTTTAGTCAAGTTAAATTCTGTAAGTCACTTTAAATTCTGTGTATCTTGTATTTTCATACCTGCTTATGGTTTTGGGCCTCATTTTTTCCATTGCAAATACCTATTTTGCACGGCCTGAATCTCTCGGTTGCAGAAGTGTCACTCCTATTGTGTATTGGTATAATAAAATGATAAACAAGATTTGTTGTATAAATGTGAGAATGTGCCATCTGTTTGGAAATGGGAAGCTAAAAACTGAGGGAAAACATTAGAGATGTTAGAATACCTACCAGCTGGAAACTGAGCAAAAGCACAAGAAGAAATAAAATGTCTTCCTGTTAGAAGAAAGAGACAGCTGGTTGCAAAAAGACTGCCTTAAGAGTGCAAATTCAGGCAGGAAGCTATAGAAAGACATAGTAGGAAATCATTCCTAAAGACAGCTTTGAACTAGAAAATTAGTAGATTCAAAGAAATTGCTGGGGAAGATGATTTGAAAACATGTCTTTTATTGTGGTGTAGCTACCACTGTTCTGACACATTTTATGTCTGTGATGTTTATATTCCCAGACAAAAGCCAGGGGAAAATGATATTAATGGAAGAAACAAAATAACGTGAGTAGGAGAAGTTACAGAAGCATTGTCAGCTCCACAATGCTCTCTGTGTGGTTTGCTAATTAATAACTTCAGAAGCAGAGATAAACACTCTACTATTCCTGTTTATTTGATGATCTTGACTAATTAAAGTACAAGTTCCTTTAAAAAGTTGCGACTGCCTTTATTTATAGTATTATTTACTAAGTGTGTCACTGTTCTTCTGTTGCATTACACAGTGCATGCAGCCAGTTTTGCTGATTGAAGAGGTTCGAAAAAGAAGGCAGGCTGTGTGGACATTTAGTAGCTGACTACAGCAAAATTGGTTAATGACTAGTATCATCTAAATGAGGCAGCAAGCTGAAAGACTCATAATCTCTCCCCATGCACAAATTTTAATTAAATAATTATAATGCACTTGTTGTAATTATTTATCAGTAACTATGCTCCTGAATATTGTCTCTTTTGCTTTCATTTGTTCTCTCAGCTCAGCTGTACAATGAAAAAATGAGTTTCATAGATCTGGTATGATTAATTCTTATTACCGAGGGCCCTATTCTGCTGTCATTTTTCAACGTGATTACTACTTTACTGCACAATTAGTCACAATGAATTCAGTGGTTCTACATGTGAATTAAGGTGCTGTTCAAAGGGTGGCAGAATTGGACCCCAATTAATAACAGATTTGGGACTGACGGTCTAAAAGTTTGGCTAAGACACCAATTCACATTTTCATCTTCTTGGTGAGAAGCCAGTCAAGAAAAGAATTAGACCTATGAAGGCTTTGGATGCCTCTGAGGCTCATTCAAATATTTGATTGCTTATTCTTGCACCTACGGACATGGAAGGACTGCTCACGCACCAGAATCTTTAGCTCCTTGCTGAAATATGGGTCCCATATATTTTCCTTTAAGCAGCTGAGCCAGGCTCACTTTTATGCTTAAAATTATGAGCCTTTGCTTTAAGCAACAGTCTGGCTGAGGCTGCGGAAGACTCAAATTCAATACTCTCTTCACATTCAGGTGGAGCACAAAGCATTTTCCTACATTACAGAAGACTATTCTAAATTACGAGAATAGTTTTCAAAGTTGGCTATTGCGCTATAAGCAGTTGAAAATGTCTGCAGTCACACAGTTACAAGCTAAGGTCAAGACCCTTTGCAAGTCTCTGTGGCTTCAGTTTAACCTCTAGTTTCTTGGCATCTCAATAGCTATCAATAAAATGCAGTTCTTGAATAAAACTTAATTTGTTATTTAAGCCGGTTTCTTTTGACGGGTAGTGTTCACACATAAGAGAGTATGAATACTCAAATCCCAAACACAAAGATTACTCCCGTGACACAGTAGAGACCAAATTACCTGAATAAGGTTAAAATGAAAAGAATTTACCTTGAGTATCTCAAAAAATTCTGCTTAAAACTGACAAAAAACTTGACACACAGTTAAAACATCAACATAAGAAAGTATTTGTGTTCATAAAGAAAAATCAATAGCATCAAGAGCTGCAGGGCAACTATTTTTAAATAAATCAGACCTTGGAGAATATTTAGGGATGACATTTTTTTGAATACATAGAGTAGGCATTATTCTTTTATGTGTGTGTGTTATGTGTCTGTGTTTAGAGGCTTGTTTAGAACAAGCAGTTCTGGAAATGTGAGCACAGGTAAATGTCTCAGCATTCTAATTTCTAAAAGAAAAAACATTGAAATACCTGAAACTATATAATTATATTGCTCAGTTAAGAAGTATATAATCTATTATGAAACATTATTCAATGCCGTGCAATTGTGACCAAGTAGGAATGGCTTATGAAAATGTATTTCTAAGAAGTGTTAAGATACAATTTCATGCAAATAATAAAAATAATAAATAATAAAATAAATTTTTAAAATAAAATAAATAAAAAATAATTTAAAAAAACTTTATTCAGGGTATCCTGTGATAGTTAAATATAGAAGAAAGATATTTTTCTCTTCTCTTAGGCAACTTTAACAGTACAGAATTTCTCTTTAAAAACCTATCTGACTTGAAGATGTTCCTGGATCTTTACAGGGACCACTCAGACTACCTCTTTTGGTAAAGCAGCTTCTTGCTTGTAGTGACCTGAACAATAAATGTCCTGCCCATTCGTGTCCCTTAGTGCCTGCTGGGTTGCCTGCTTAACACTCTTCTTAAGAAAGTTATGCAAACCCCTCCCCCCCAAACGAGGTATTAATCTTCTCATAAGCATTTAGACTTCTCATGAGAAAAAAAAACCAACAATTTTTTGATAGAATGAGTGATAATTTTCAATGACAAGTTTTTTTAAATGGCTAGTAGTCAAAATGCATTAAATCAAACAGTAAAATAGTCTTTAACTATGTCAGAAAGAAGACATTAAATAAGTGCCTAGGCCAACTGGACCACTGAAGTTGTAATTAAAAAGGATGAAGAGATTGTGGAGAAATTACATGAATTCTTTGTAATCACTCTTCACTAATGAGGATGAGGCAGACATTTCTAACTCAAGGTTAATTTGTACAGATGAAGCAGTGTCAGGGGGAGTGGCCTCCGAAAATGAGGCATTTTAGCAACAAGATAGAGTTAATAGTAGAAAATCCCTGGGGCTGGATAATACTCATTTGAGAGTTTTAAAAGGAAAAAACAAAAAGCAGCTGAACTACTAACTGAAATACATAATATACCTGTAATAGCAGGAGCCATTCCTGAGGATTGATTTTTATCTAAAGAAAGAAAGAAAGAACAAAGAATGACCTTGGGAATTATAGAAAAGGGAACAATGCTTTATAACTACTGAAATTGTCCAAAACCATTTTCATAACCATCCATTGAAGAACCTTTTCAAGACTGCCTATGTATTGCTGTACACATATGATATGTTTTAAATTGATTGTTACAGCTTCTCTGGATGTAATTTTTATTTTTCCAACATCACAGAAATTCAGGAAGGGAACAACCAAAGTTTGGAGAGGAAAACAAGTAGGTATAATTTATTTTGTCTTCCAAAATCTTCTGAAACGCCCCTTGTAAAGCCTGTTGGCAAATCCTAATGACAGCACATTGAGAACAAAACACTCTGTAATGTATCAAAACTGGTTGATAGATGGGATAAGGTTTGTGAACAATCATCAGCCAGCCTGAGTGACTCAAGATTTAACATGCTTTAAATTCAAAAATGGTCCTCAGGAAGGATGCTCAATTTTTCCAGGCAAATTCTTATTTTGCCAGGAGACCTGTATCATTAAAATACTCTGGATGACCAGCAACACCTGTAGCAATCTTTGGGAGAGCCTAGCACTTCCCACAGGCACCCTTGAGCTGTGGAATGTACGTGTGTCTGGAGAATACAAGATGAATACTCCCCCCTCAGCACATCCAGTGGGATGTACTGCACAGGAGGGCAGCACAGCTGTTACAGAGCTGTAGGCTCAGCTTTTAATAAACTGCAGCCTGCAGGAACAAAACCACTGAAGAAGAGCATAGGCCAGAGTTCTGAAAAATTTCTGTGGAGATAGGTTTGTTCCCCAAAAGAAGGCAAAAATACCAGCAAATGTCTTCAATATAAACATCCAGGATATTCTTATTCCTTACATTTTTATTGCAGTTAGCTAAAGACTCTTTGACTCTGGCCTTTTTTTCATGAAAGAAATAACTCTCTGGCAAAGAATATTTACTTTGCTAGTGATATTACATTGTTGGAGACTATTGCAGAAAGAAAGACTGTGAAATCATGATAAATAAAGGAGAGAGGCTTATCCTGTGGCACATTAAATCATTAGGAATAATATGTGGAGCTATGCACAGTGACTTGCTAGAGGTAAAATATTTAAAAAATAATTTTGCTTCTCAATATCTCTCATAATCTATGGTCACCTGTGAAAAGTGTAAATTATTGCTGATAAGTGATTTGCAGCTAAATCCAGCATTTTGCATGACTATTTTTTTCATTATCAGAAGGATAAGTTTTGGAAGGTGGTACCTTGCTGACAGTATTCACAATTTAGGTCTGAAGAGTGTTTAGCAAAACAGTAAGTATAGTTTGCACTGATTGACAACACGGGGAGTAGAACAACATAACTTTTTACATCATAACCAATTCTAGTTTAAAGTGAACATTTATAGCTTTTGCTAACCTTTAGAAAGAAGAATTACAACTTTGTTACATTTATGGACTATTGTTTCTTTTTCTAAGCTGTCAAAGTATAAATAATTATGCTTTAAAGTTTTGTTGTAGTTGCATAACTAAGATATTTCTACTTTCCAAGAGGGGAGACAATAGTAAATTAAATTAGTTCTTAACATAACAACACTGTGCTAAGGCTTTTTTCAGTTTAACTATGTTTATAAAAGATGTGATTTACTCATATTGTAACCAAATAATCCAGTGAAAAATTCTAGGGTAATGTAGACCTCATAAATGTAGTATTGCTAGTCACAGTACTGCTGAAGAGAGGGCTGGAACAAAACCAAGATGTATTTGGCATGGTTATGGATATTGAAGCATAAGTGCAATGCCATAGGTAGTCGGGGCAAATTTCAGCCCTACTGATCCCATGAACATACAGAAAAGTAGAAAGTGATCAAAACGCGATTATATTCACATGTTCACAGGTTATTCTGAGTTGGAAGGGACCCACAGGATCATCTAGTCCAACTCCCAAGAGAACGTCCACCCAGGGATCAGGCCCACAAGCATGGAACCACAGGCACCACGCTCCATCCATCCAAGCCTCCCACCAACTAGACCATATCACTGAGCTCCTCATCGAGTCTTCTCTTAAATAACTCCAGGGATGTGAATCCACCACTTCCCAGGGCAGACCATTC
>WEKX01024722.1:1111-12947 GCA_013390025.1 Pitta sordida
CTAGTATGTCCCTTACATCTTCCTCCTGTATTAAAGAGGGGTTAAACCATTCCTCATCTCTATCGACTGTATCAAGAGGCCTCCCGCCTATTCGTGGTCCGCATCTCCATGATTTCAAACAATCGTGGTTTATTTTTCAATGGAAAGTCCACATGCATGTGCAGATAGTGCCACAAACTCAATCAACTCATGAATATGTTATGAGTCCATGAATATGTAAATTAGCTCCACCCATCACCCCTGCATTTTCTGAGCACCCTCCATTTTCACCATTTAAGGGGAAGGGGAACCACCGCCATCGCTGTCCCCAGTGTCTAACGCTGGCCCAGAAGAGGGAGGCAGATTCACCGACTGAAAAACCTTACAAAAAAGCCCCAAGCCCAGAAAAAAAATCCGCCTGCCACCTGTTTCTATTAGCATGACGCGACTGCCGCATGACTGGCTCCTCCCAGCATGGGAGGGAAGCAGCAGCAGCCCCGGTGCTGCGCAGGGATGGGAGGGCACCGAGTGGGTCGGTGTGTTGGGGCAGGTGGTTGAATTAGTGTTGTTTGCCCAGCTCAGAGGGCGCATCGCAACCTGCTTGCATGATATCCCATGTGACTGTTTGCGCTGGGGACTGCAGCCCTGGCTCTGACCTCCTTTTGCCTGTTAACAGGATTCAGTTTCTCCTGAAGTGCCATGTGCTGGCACAGATGACCTGCAGGAGTCTGCCACTTGGGAAAGATTGTACAGCCCAAGCAGTGGGGACTGCCCAAGCTGAACTGTGCTGCTGATGCTCGCATTCCTTGCCTCGCTGCTCCCCTTCCTGCTGCCAGCAGCCCGTCTGTATCACTGGGTGTGCAGTGGGGCTCTGGCTGCCTGCCCAGCTTGCTGTTAGACATCTTGCGGCAGGCAGGCCAGGGCATCAGCACCAGTGTGGAGGTGCAGGGGGGATGAAGCACCTCAGTACCTACAAAGTAATGGCAGCCACGCCCGGCGGTGGCAGGAGGTGGAAGCTGGGCTGGGTCAGGCCCCCATCCTCCCTGCCTGCCTGCCAGACATTCCGCTGTTTTCTGCCTACCCACACAAAGCGCCCCCCATGGATGTGCGCTGGGCTGCAGGGAGGTCGCGGGAGGGCCAGGCTGCCCCACTTTGTTGGAGGCTTTGAGCCTGGTGGAGTCCTTCAAGTGGGCAGTGGCCAGACAGGGGCACCCCTGGGCCCTGCACCAACCCCCGGGTCTGTCGTGGAGAGAGCCCCGGGACTGGACCCAGTCTGGCCTGGGGTCCTTCGCTGGCCCAGAGCCCCTTTACTGGTCGTGGTACCCTCCTGTCACTGCCCACCACCTATCCTCTAGATGATGAGATCCTTACATCACATGTAGGGAAAAGCCAAACAGTCCCTTCGGGTGAGGAATGAGATCCCCTTCACCTCCCCTGACGGGAGTAAGTTCTGTGCTAGCCTCACCCCTTGAACACTGCCTCAGCAGCTGAGCAAAAAGCATCCTTGCACCTGCAGGGGCTCAGGGGGTGGAGAGGGGCTTTCACCGGTTCCAACCCCCTTGCCATGTGCAGAGACACCTTCCTTGGGTGCTCAGAGCCCCATCCAACCTGGCCTAGAACACTTCAAGGCATGGGTCAGAGTGGAATAAAGCTTTCTAGTAAGAACAGGCAACCGTCCAACAAATTCTAACAGCACTGCCAGCCTCCTGCCACGTCTGCTGCTGTCCCACCTCCCACTGTCTCCCAGCTCCACACCATGATACAGACAGCCCCAGCTGGGGTTGGCGATAGAACTGTCCATTGTCCATTGCCATAGTAATGCTAGGGAGCTGGCGCTACAGCTACAATCTGAAAGTTTTCAGCAGCACACCTCCACCCTCCTCCAGAGCTGGGGAGGAAAACCTCTCATCACTCCTGGCACACATGGGTTTTCTCCGGTGGCTTCAGCCCACCTTGGGAAAGACTGAGGGGCCTGATTGCCAGGCTGGTCCCAGTGAAGGCTCAGGAAGTGCAGTTGCCATGCCTCCCCTCCTACTCTGTGCCCACAGAGTCGGGTGGCTCTCACAGCTGAGGTGTAGTAGAGCCTACGGAATGCACTGGGGGCGCATTCACCCCATCCCAGGCCCTGTTCCCATCCCCTGCCTGTGTCCCACTGCTTAATGCAGCAGCCGCCCACCTACCTCGCCAGAGTGTGGCCATGTCAAGCAGCACCCAGGCAACTGACGCAAGCCAATGATTTTTTTGATGCGGCTTGGCACCTTCACCACACTTGATCACCAGTTTGAGTTTAAAGATAGCTTCCCAGATGGGAAGGCATTCCCTTAGGTCTCATGAGGCGACATAGGGCAGTGGGTGGTCCCGGAAACGTCCTCTAGAGCTCAGGAGTGGAGCTGTGGCGGGGACTAATTTAATATTTATGGGTGCGCTATCTCCACAGATTTCATCATTCACACCTTCTTCTCGGATCCGATCCCCTGCAAAAAGCAGGGGCTCACTGTAAAAAGCCTGTTAGCAATTTTCTTAAAATTGCAAAATCCTTCTACTTAACAAACCAATTGCTTCTAAGAAGTACCTCTGATGTTCTAAACTAAATACATGGCTTTTTTCCCCTTCTTCAGTAAAGAATAAAACCTCCCAAGTACAGTCGGCCCTTGAATATCATGGTACCATGGGTCTGGTCCCCCCCATTGTGAAGCCCCCCTCCATGTTGACAGGTGGCTTATTAATATGCAAATTTGCCCCATAGTCCAGCCGCCCCAGCTTTGGTNCTGAGCCCACATTGCCTCCACAATGAGCCCTGAGCTTCAGCTGTCACCGCTGCAGCAGCTGCAGCAGGCGGAGGAGGCACCGTGGGGCTGTATGTACTTATGAGCCTTCCCCAACATGTTCCCTCATTCAGGACATGTGTGGCAGCTCCCTGGCACTGGAAAAGCTTTCACTGCCATCCTGCTCACGTTTCAATGCTGAGTGCCTCNTTGCTGGCAGCGCTGGCCCCAGCCTTGCTCTCGCTGGAGTTGTGGGGTCCGGGAGCCTGTAAGCTTTAAATGGGGAGAGAGGGGTGCTCTCAGCAGCAGTGTTACTATGACGATGTGACTCAGCAACAAAACGGCCAGCAGCTTGTAGATTCAAATGTTAATCAGGGGACTTGTCTTAGTTAACATATGTTAAGAAAACACAAGAAAGGTACATACAATTTGTATGTTTTAACTTGGTGACTGCACGATGGAGAAACTGAGCAGAGCAGAAACTTAAGAAGTAAAAAAACTTACAAGCAGCAGTGCCTTTGTCGCTCTAGGGAGTGGCCAGGCAGGAAGAGGGCTATCTCTCCTGCATTTCCTGCTGCAGTTCCATGGCCACCCGTGGGTGGTGAGCTGTGCGGGCAGAGCACTTGCTCCCCGCTAGAAGCACTGTGGTGTGAGGTGGGCGATGCTGGCACAGCACAGTCCTCTCCCTGTGGAGCGGGGAGGGCGGCATAGGAAGAGGAGTGCACCGGTGGTCTGCGTGCCTAATTTGAATATTCATGACTGCCTAATGTGAATATTCATATGTGTCACTTTGCACAGGTGCAGTCACCAATGCCCCGCGAAACGGATCACCTCAATCGCAGGAAAATTATACCGCAAAGAGGTGAATCCACAAACGAGGAGGTTGACTGTATTCCTCAACGTACTGGAAGTGCAAATCATAGGTGAATTTATTTTATTTTTTTTTTAACAATGGAAAGAATATTGATGCAATACTGAAGTGAACTCCAACATAGCAGCAGTGCATAGGGGAGATCCACAAAGGAAAAGCCCTGATGCAAACTCAGATCAGCCTTTGCTGGACTTCATTTGAAGCTCCTGATGATACTTGCTGGCTTCTCCTAATTTTTCTACAGAGTTCAGAGCAATGGCAATAAAAAAAGTCATACCAGCAAAGGTGCCATTTCAGTGCTTTAAGAAAAGGCCATGCCTCCAGCTGCTTGCCAGGCTTTGTAGCCTGGAGACTGATCACAGCTGTGCCTCAAATTATAAGTATCCAAACCAACCAGCACTGCAGCTTTGGATCTGCTGGGCTCTTACTAGCTGTTCTGCAAACAATGAAGGGAGAAGAGCACAGATTTTTCTGCTTCTGCTGTCTTCTAGGAGAGGCAAGCAACAAGGGATGCATCCACCTGCCCTTCAAAGTTAATCAGCATTCAGCTTCCTTAACCATTCAGTGACACCACAAGCATTTTTACTGGTATCAGTGCTCTTGCTGTTGTTCTGCCATCCCAACCCTCACATTGTAACAGTATTCATTAAAACTCTATGCACATGAGACTACAGGACAGTAAGCAGGGAATGTCAAGGAGAACTTTCAGACTGATACACTGCAAATTTGGTGATTTCATGGTATTTCCAGCATATATTTTCCTGAAATCAAGCATTAGCAAAATAAGCACTCACTGCTTTTATTTATCATTGTCTATCCTCTTGCCTTAGACTGCATTTGTTAGAGAAGGCTCATGCAACTTTCACCAGTTGAAATGCTTGTTAAGTATCAGCATCAGTAGCTAAGGAATACTGTTACAGGTGCAGGCCAAGTAACATGGTCTGGGCATGACAGAGGTTCACTCCCTGCTACTTTACTCAGTGTTTTGTTGATCTTATGTCTAAAGCTGGCAGAGCACTTTGCAAAGCCCACATGCCACATGAGCCTCTTGGGTTGACGAGTTCCGTGCTCCAGTGCACAGGACATTGTTTTGGTTACAACTGAGCCACCCTTCTCCCTCACTGATACGGTTCGCCTGTGGACTTTGCTCACCTCCCACCGGACCACAGCTGGAGAAGCTTGCATTAGTAACTGAACCATAATGATTTTGCAAAACCCAAGCTGTGTGTGCCTGGGGAAGGGAATGAATGAGAATGGGAAGTAGCAGAAGCACTGCTGGACCTTTCTTACCCTTCTGAAACCAAGAGAATTTTGCACCAGTAAGTCACACACAATGTCACTCTGTGAGACAGTGCTGGACCTTTTGTTTTCTCTCTGAGCCAGGGAAGCTTCCTTTAGGTTAAAACCTGCTACTATTGTCCATCACTGTGAACACTGGGCATCAATTGCTATGTTACAGCAATTGGCTAAGAACTTCATCAAAGAAAGAAAGAACCAAACAAACAAAAAGGGAGGTGATTGTCCCTCTCTTCTCTGCACTGGTGCAGCCTCGCCTTGAACATTGTGTGCAGTTTTGGTCACCACAATGTAAGAAAGATATTAAGCTGTTACAGAGTGTCCAAACGAGGGTAATGAAGATGGTGATGAACCTTGATGGGAAGATGTATGAGGAGAAGCTGAGGTCACTTGGTCTGCTCAGCATGGAGAAGAGTGGGACTCACCAGTCTACAACTTCCTTGTGAGAGGAAGAAGAGAGGCAGGCACTGATCTCTTCTCCATGGTGACCAGTAACAGAATCCAAGGGAATGGCCTAAAGTTGTGTCATGGGAGGTTCAGGGTGGATATTAGGAAAAGGTTCTTCAGCTAGAGGGTGGTTGGGCACTGGAACAGGTTCCCGAGAGAAGTGGTCACAGCACTAGGCCTGACAGACGTCGAAAAGCATTTGGATGATATTCTCAGGCCCATGGTGTGACTCTTTGAGATGGTCCTGTGTCAGGCTAAGGGTCCTCAGTGATCCTTGTTGGTCCCTTCCAATTCAGCATATTCTGTGATTCTGTGATCTCCTCGCCCACAGGGATGCCTATTGGGTTAAGACTTGAATACTCAGCTTTCAGCTGTACTGAGTGCTTACTTGGGAAATTCAGAAAGCTAACTTTGTGTCCATCACCATACTTAAAGTACACGTCTCACAACTCAATGCATTTGTCACCTTTGTATTAGTCACATTTTAAGTATTCATGCATACTTTCACAGACAATGTATTTATCATGAGTAAGTCAACAAGAACTTGCATCTCTGTTGCTCATTAAAGTGCACCTTAGAGTTATCAAATGCCACCGGACTTCTAATCTGCCCATGAGGGCTCATGGGGTGTGGCCAGGCTTCTAGTGTATCACATAGTATTGTACTACTTGTGAGTCCGTAATCCTGGTAATTCTTCTTGAACATGACTGGCCTTAGAGTTCTGCACTGGCTCTGTATTTCCGTTGCTCAGTGTTGAATCGGCTATGACTCAGAAACCAAGCCCAGCTGCTGGTACCCCCTTTGATATCTGAGGGCTAACTGGAATTAAAGAGGGTTTATTTTCTGTTAAATTCCCTTGCTCTTAACATGTCAGAAAAAATTGCCTTACTCTTAATGTGACAGCATCATGGAGGCATGTTTGTCAGCTCCTGAATGCTCATGAACTCAAAGCAAGTCCTAGAGCCAGAAGACATTGCCACAAAGAGGAAAGCTGTGGTCACACAGTGAGAGATCCCCTGCAAAACCTCACTGCAAGGGCATAAATAGCAATATGCATACAGGCCTTAATTAAAAAGGATAAAAATACTTTAATACAATTCCTCTATTTAAATTAAAGAATAATTCATACATGAAGTGGGCTAATAAATGAATAAATATTTCCAGATATTTCTGCTACTGATATCTCTCATGATGATTCACGAAATTTCCAAACCTATTACTAGCCTTGAAACTCTTTTCTCACACATCTTTAAAATGGCAATATGTCTATCATTTCCAAGCACTTCGTATTTTATTCTCCTGCGGCATGAGAGATAGAAGTGTTTAAACAAAGAAAATATATGTACTACTCATTTTCCTAGCATGTGTACTTTTTCTGAGTTTGATCAAAAATGGTCAGTCTGTGTCACAAAAGTGGAAGAAATGGTTTCAAGATGTGCCAACATACATCTTTTATAATCACGGATTTCAGCACACAGAGAATTCCACTATATCACTTTACTGCAAAATGCTGCCTGCAAAATTGCATACATGCAGCTTTGCAGGCAATGGTATCAGGATACTAGTGCCTTTTCTATGCACTGTACTAACCCTGCTTTCTATTAAAAAACCTCCAAACCTAACTATTCATAACATCAACAAAAGTATTCTGCTTGGGTTGACTTTTTGTTGGTTGTACTATTTTCTAACATACATCTGAAGAGATGCTCAATGAAATTGCTGCGTCCATTAGACATTTCTCTCTTCTGCTTGAAACCAACCACAGCAAAATGAGGCAGTGAACCTAAACTTCAAATGAAAAGATGGATGTCAAGCTTCTCTAATGAAACTTCTGGCAAGCAGAGTATTTTCTTGAGTAATTTTTGTTACTTTGGGGGAAATCTGCACTCAACAGTGCCATATATTTGCAAGATTCCCTCTACTGTATGAGTCAAGGATAACTCTTGCTAGTCAGCCTGTGGATGCATGAGAACACTGTGCAAACTTCGGGGAGAAAAGTACATTGTTTCAAAGTGAAGTGCATAAAGTACAAAGCTTATGAACAAGTAACGGTGAGAGTTTTAATGCATTACTTCACTGCTTTATGGTCAAGGCCAGGTGTGAAAAACTGGTTGTGTCCCTGGTAAAATTTCAGCAATGTCAGCAGTGAAACCCTTGTGTTTACACAGAGGAACTTGTGCTTCAGAGGGCTCTCTGCACTCATTATAAATGGAAGAGGTGTTAGAAATTTGAGGTACTGTTGTATGCACTGTGTCCTGGAAAATTGCTGTATCTGTAGCTGAACATCCCTCCCAGCAGTAAATACTCAAACAGGTTCACTTTCTTTATGGATCAAATCTTAACTAGCCATTATTTCTGTGAAATATACTTTTTAAATTACTGATGGTCAATCAGGTCCTTAAGTCTGAGGCAGCTACACTAAAATAAAATAAAATGTTTAAAATGTTGGTGTTTTGCTCCCCAGAACATGGAGGAAAGATTAGTCTTCACACAAGGAAAATTTTTGAGAACTTGGAGAGGTATATATTTTGACCTCATTGCTGTTTACAACTANTCTGCAATGTTAACCAGAGGATGTGTCCTAGTCTCTGTTGGTTTCTGTGGGCTCTGGTAAACTCTGGTGGAGCTACATGAAGCAAGAAACCCAACACTTAGCCCCCAGAATCTCAGCTGCAGCAGTAAATTGTGCCATGCCAGCGAGTGGCCAAGGGCAGCAGGCTCTTTTGCACCTTGGTGCCCCTCTTTCTTGGATCATCACAGCCTGGGAAGCTAGGAGGCAAGCACCTGCCTACCCAGCATGTAAGATACTCAACAGTTCTCCAACTGAGATGTACTTCAGTGAGAGGCATTAATGGTAAATATCTAATCATACTGTTTTCTAAATTTTTCAAGAGGAAAAAAAAGTTTTGGATCTAAAATTAATGGGGAACTCATCAATTTTTTTTTCTTTTTTTTAATTCCTAGCAACTCAAAAGTTTCTAGGGAATTTAGAATTTTTTCTAATTGTATCCAACTTGCAGATGGCCTGCACGGTATGAAACAGGAAATTCCACAAAACAAAGGAAGACACAAAACCTAAAGCATTACAAAAGCTAGGAAAAACCTAAACAAGTCAGCAAAAGCATATTAAATTAAAAGCACCCTGTTAATTAAGCCATGTTAGCTTGTAAAATCAGTGTCAGTCTCCATAGATACATGTAAGAGGTCAAAACCTCAAAGAATATTTCCGATAACCAACAGTTTGATTAGATCTACTTTTATGGTTTAAATACATCTATTTTTAACACGCACTGGAAGAAAAATGTGGTATTTCCACTGGCAGGGTAAAACCAGAAGAGACGCTTCTATCATTTCATAACCTTGTTCCAAAAACTCAAGGAAAAAAAATTGCTCTTCTCACAGGAGTACATCTCTATATATTGGATATTTATGCTTATGACAAGGATTTGAAAGAACATGGTCACACTTTATTTTTTGGAAATAGGCCTGGAATGCATTTTTTCTGTCATGCCACAGGCCAGGAGAGTCTGGCAGGCGATCCAACTCTAAGGCACACGAGATGGGGCCCCCAGGGCTGCAAGACAGGGCAGTCTTGACTGTGATGGCCTCAAAATATCATCTCACAGCTCAGGCTCCCACGTCTCATCCCAGTGGTTGGGCTGGATTTCAGAGGTGCTGCTCCTGCCTGCCAGCTGAACAAGGGCAAGGCCACGGAGACAAAACTATAAATAAAGAAAGAGAGTGGAGAGACAGGAATAAAAGGACAAGAGAGGAAGGAGAGTGAAAAATCAAAAAAATTGAAGGAAAATCTCACGGGAAACAGCATTAATCATTACTGTTTTCTCAGGAATGTGCTTAAAAGCTCATATTTCTGGAGTGCATACAGCTTTATCCACACCTCTCACACTACTTAGTGGGGCAAGCCAGGCCACTGCTGTGTACCTGAAAGCCTTCTGCTCTTTAACAGCACTACACAGCAGCACAAAGCGAATGTAGCACTCAGGTATTTGATGTATGAATAGCTGAAGTATTCATCTAAAGAATGCTGCATTACTTACTTCAAGTTAAGTACTTTTCTTTGTTTACTTAAATTGACCCCTCTTTCCCCTAGAGGGAACCAAGAACCTATCTGCTGGAAAGACAGAAACCCACACAAATTATTTTTTGCGGAACACTGGCAAAATAGCCAAGGAGCAGATGCAGATTACCCTCTATGGATGATCACTTTAATCTCCATGTTCTACAGAAACCATATAGCTTATTAACCAATATTCATTCCCTTTACCTTTTTCTTTTTTTGAGGGGTGTGTGTATGATAACAATAGGAAGGAAGTTAGGCTACAACATGCTCTGATATTACTCTCTTCTTGTTGAAGAAGACTGAAAAATGCAATTGGAAGGCCAAGTGTATCCACAAAGCTGAGCACCAGACAGCAAGCAAGTAGCAAGTGATGATCCCTAGGTTCCCTATCACTATGTCCCACAACATCTATCCAGGGCAAGGGCTCTCTGGGAAACAGATTACAAAATGCAAAAATGCGCAACAAGGACATACAGAATGACATCAAGGGGCTGAACAGGAGAGGTATGTTTTCCAGGTAGTGCTTGCATGTACCTCCTGTCCAAGAGGCACAGAAGTGAGCGCCTTCCCTGGGGATGACATTGGTGTCGGCAGGAGGCCCTGCTGAAACCCAAGGGTGGGAGGGAGCAGAGACAGCTGTGGGATTACCAGCTGTCTTGAGGAGTTTCTATCTTCTCTCCTTAGCTGGGGCAGACAGATCTTTTCAAGAGAGATCTCATTAATCCTTTAGTAGACTTGATAAAGAAAGCAAGCCCTATATCTTCCCAGCTTCAGAGCTAGATCTTGCAGACCACCCTGTATTTTTCCACCAGAAGAAATGCAGAGCAAACAAAAAGCCAATTTGATTCCATTTTGCCATCTAATGTAACAAGCATGGTTATTGAAATGCTTGAAAGGGTCCAGAGAAGGGCAACAAGGATGGTGAAAGGACTGAAGAACAAGCCCTGTGGGGAGTAACTGCAGGAGGTGGAACTGTTCAGCCTGGAGAAGAAGAATCTCAGAAGTGACCTCATGGCTATTTACAACTACCTGAAGGGAGGCTGTAGTTGGGCGGGTGTAAATCTCTTCTCTCAGGCTGATGACACCAGAACACGAGGACACAGTCTTCAGCTACACCAGGGGAGGTTTGGCTGGATGTTAGGAAGAGCATTTTCACAGAGAGAGTGACCCCTCAGTAGAACAGTCTGCCCAGGGAGGTGGTGGAGTCGCCATCCCTGGAGGTGTTCAAGACAAGACTGGATGAGGAACCCAGTGACATGGTCTAGATAACTGGATGATGGAATAGGGAGATAAGTTATTATATGAAAAAAAAAAAAAAAAAGTTGATTACAAGACCCTGAGATTAGCACCAGGGTTGTGGGCTCAATCCCTATATGGGCATTCACTTTGGAGTTCGACTTGATAATCCTTGTGGGTCCCTTCCAAGTCAGAATATTCTGTGATTCTGTGAAATGCCAATTTCTTCCATATTCCACAATGTACACAGTGCATCAGCTACTGTGACCAAGGTACTACAACTCTTCTATGTCTCCTAACACACAGTTGTCTCCTTTCCTCAAACGGTAATTACTGATTCATCAGCTTCAAAACAAGAACTTTAATCAACCCATTTACTTGGGACATTATTCTTTAGTTTCCTAAATGCCACTTTGAATGAACTGGCACAGAGGGTGGGGGGAAGGGAGTGAATTACGTATAAGTATTTCCTTCCTGTTACTGTCAACCTTCAAGATTTCTCTTGGCCCTTATAGCCTGTGCACGACCCAACCACATCCAAACCACACATTAACATGACAAGCCTTTTCAGTAACTCACTGGCATCTCTGTGGCTTCTAGCAGCACAACCTATGCTTTGGGTGATTTCTGGCAAGTCAAGCTGAAGGCTTTCTTCAAACAGTTATCTTCCTTGGCCTGAAAAGGAGCATCCATGTCAGGGCAAACCTCTTTCTGTTTTCAACACTGCCATCTGCAACTGAGCTAATTTTAAAGTCTCGTTTGTAGCTAGTGCAGCTATTAAATGGAGGTTTTGCCTTTAGTATGTGTCCTGGTTTAGGTTTTTTGCTGCTCCGGCAGTGAGGGGGTTAACAGCTCAGCCCTTGCCTGGCTGGGCCTCAGTTGCTGTCATGGCATTCAAGGTTATAGAGATAGAGACGTCTCTGTGAATAAACATATTTGGGAGAGAAGAGAAGAGAAAAAAACCCTCAGTAGCAAGATGTAGGGTGCTGGTGGAGAAGCTGAAAGCCTGAAGGCCCTCAGGCCTACGAGAGAGGGGGTAGGAATGTTCTTCCAGGCATCCTGCTGCTGTTCGTGGAACGACCATGGTGTAAGCCTATGGAATGGAGAGAGAGGGACCAGTGATGCAGAATCCATCTAAGCCATGACTGAAGATGGAGATCA
>WEKX01024722.1:13029-31873 GCA_013390025.1 Pitta sordida
ATCTCTGGCATCCACCCAGGGTCAAACCATGACAGTATGGTACATGCTCCAGAGCCTGCAGCAGTAGAGCAGCTGACCAAGCAAGACTTTTGCTGTACTGAAATTATATAAACCCTCTCCATACCTCACTGACAAACCATGTGCCTGAAGTGTAGCAGTAGATAGAAACCCAAAGGCTTAACTCTGAACTATCTAAATTGCAGATGGTGTCCTATCCATCTCCTTCACAGATAAACATAGAAATTTCTCAGTCTCACATGGAGGATGACACTGGAACACAGATTCTGTCAGCAGAATCACAAGATGATGCATTCACCTCCTGCCTTAAGTTAAAAAAACAGCTTGGTCTCCTCAGATTCACTCTGCCGCTCCTCTAGGGAGCAGGAAGGGCAAACTATTAATACTCCAAGAAATACATATCAGTTGCTTCTGTGCAACAGCTGTGACAGTTGTGTTGGGGAGGGGAGACTGGATGTCATCAGAAGGAAAATCAGACAGACCAAAAGTATTGGACTCAGAAATTACAAAGCCAAGTTCTTTCTTGACATTACTTCAGAAATCACCCAGTGGAAATTAAAAGCATACTACTTTTTATAGTGTAGAAGGGACTTCATATTTGATTTCCATGCAATACTTTTTTTTTTTTTTTTTTGTTAATGGCAAAGACAAGGAATCTCCCGGAAAACAAAGTGGTCAGTACTGAACTTCATTCTTCTCTTTGCCTCCAGAGGATAAACCAGAACATGGTGTGTCCTGCTGACATGAGTTTGAACATCAGACATTAGGCATACATGCCTTGCAGGTCTGTCAGCTCAAGAAAAACAAATTTGCTACAACAAAACTCTATTCTGATCTGTACAAGTAGGAGTTAGAAATACCCACACATCACCACTACCCTGCTTTGCACAGCATGGTACAGGCAAATGGCAGTTGTTAAGCATTTCTATTTGCAGAGAAGACATTTACTAAATGTAAAGACTCTACTCCTTTAGCTTGTGCCTTTCACCACTGATGTATTGAAAATCGGTTTCTGGACTCAAGGTAAGCTTGCAAGCCACAGAGAAATTATTTTTGGCCTCAGGAACAAGGGAAAAACAACTTTGACCAGCAAAGTGTCACCCAGCTCTCACAAGTGCCAAAAGGGCTCCAAGTTTGTCACCTATCCTTACACACCAGTCTAATACTGGTTCAGTGACATGTTTATGTAGAAAAGAGCACTGTGAAGTGAATGCATGTGGAAATTTTTATTGCTCACTTGTTTCTCAAGCCACAAGAGCCAGAGAATAGTTTTTCTGAGAGGAATTTGTCACATTTTTGATCGCTGAGTTCTTTAGGAGCTTTGAGAGCCATCACATAAAGCTTCTGGATGCNCCAAGCAACTCAGTATCTTTCCTGAATTGAGGGGCCCAGAACTGGACACAGTACTCAAGGTGCAGCCTCACCAGTTCTGAGTGCAGGGGAAGAATGACTTCCCTAATCCTGCTGGCTGCACTATTTCTCATACAAGCCAGGATACCGTTGGCCACCTGGGCCACCTGGGCACACTGTTGGCTCATGTTAAGTTTCCTGTCAACCAGTACCCCTAGGTCCCTTTCTGTCTGGCTGCTCTACAGCCTCTCTGTCCCCAGCCTACAGCTCTGCATGGGGCTCTTAGGGCCAAAGTGAAGAACTGGCCCTTAAACCTGTTAAGTGAACTTGTTAGGTGAGACTTCCTCCCTCCCTCTTCCTCTGTGACAGGTTGTAGAATACAATTGGAGGCACAGAAGATAAAGCTCATGGGTTCAGATGAGAACAATTTACCAGAAACAGCAGATAAGAACAGGAACACCAACAATAGTACTAACAAAAGTATACAAAAGAGACAGTGCAACCATATAGAGTCACACTATGTGCCCGAGAGTATCATCCAAATGCTTCTTGAACTCTGTCAGGCATGGTGTGGTGACCACTTCCCTGGGGGTCCTGTTCCAGTGCCCAATCACCCTCTGGGTGAAAAAAACCCCCTTTTTCTAATATTCAACCGAAGCCTTCCCTGACACAACTTCAGGCCATTCCCTTGCGTTCTGCCACTAGTCATCAGAGAGAAGAGATGAGTCTGCCCCTCTTGTTCCCCTCACAAGGAAGTTGTAGACTGCAGTGGGGTTTCCCCTCAGTCTCCTTTTCTCTATGCTGAGCAGACCAAGTGACCTCAGCAGCTACTCACACAGCTTCCCTATGGCATCACTGGCGTGGTACTCTAGTCTGTTTTAGCTCAACTGTTCCATGTTGGGAAAACTAAGCACAGCTTCAGTTGCAACGTTTCCTCTAACATAAGCAGGACACAATTGTAATACAAGATATGCCATTAAATATGTTTATTTTGATACTTAATGAAGGTAACCAACTTAAAAAATATTCCAACACATCATCAAGGAAATGCTAAATTTAAAAAATATTTAATATATTTTAAATTTTTTCCTTCAGTTTTTCCTTTCTAAACTACAGTTTTCAATTTTAGTCTGTTTAAAAGAAATAAGTGGCACCCACCCTACAAATACACAATAGTTTCACACTATTTCTTTTAAATTTGTATATACTCAGATTTTGCTTGGAAAAATTAATCTCTAAGTTAGTCCTTGTACTTCTCTAGAAAAGTAAAAGTAGTAAAAGTAAAAAGTTGCTTTAAAGCAACTTCAAAGAAGGGAATTTGAGAATTATCAATGCCATATGTTAGAACAAGCTCTTTCTGAGGTTGTATCAATATCAGAAGATGGGAAACAGCTCCCTCAAAACTGCTTTTGGAAGAACAAGGAAGGTACTGATCCAGGGGAGCTTGGCAGGTTTTCCTCCTTGTAACAGCTAAATTCCAGCCCTCTTCTTCATGACGTCTTCCATGAAGGAAGATACTTAAAAAATCTCAGCAGTTCTTGCTTATCTATCATTATATTAAAAATATGTAATCACATACCATGTACTTTATTAAAACAGAAATACCCAAGCAGATAGCTCTTACTCTGATGCAAAGAAATTCAACAAAATTGCACTCTCTCCCCTCAAACTTCTCTGAACTTTTTTTTTAAAGTAACCTCTAGGCTTTTAAGGGTAACATAAAGAAATTACTATTTCAGCCTCTGCAACACACAGGGGCTGCTTGCCTAATATCAGCCCACAGCGAGATAGCCAGGGCAGGTATGTCTGGGCCAGTTTTACAGACCAAGTTTTCACCTTCCCAGTTGTAGAACTTAAGAAGGTAATTTTATCCATAAACTCCAAAGCACTCATCCCCGGGTGTTGAAATACCTTGTGTCCACTGGTGGGTTGGAACCAAGGATTTTTACTTATAGCAGTTCCCCTTGCTCCAGTGCATGATTAAACAGCATAGACTGAAGGTCAACACTAGAGAGTGGAAATTAAATGCCTCAGGTTTACAATGTCATACCTTCTGAGATTTCATTGTCTTCCATACAAGCTATTAGCCTTTTAGCTGCCACATTACACAAGAAGCACACATGGATATATGATCAGCATTTCTCCATGTGTGTACAGGAAAATGAACCTCAGAGACTTTTTTCTTAGGCTGAACAAAGTAGAAAGGTTCACAGGTTATTCTGAGTTGGAAGGGACCCACAGGATCATCTAGTCCAACTCCCAAGCGAATGCCCACGCAGGGCCCACAGGCGTGGAAACATGGGCACCACGCTCCGTCCATCCAAGCCTCCCACCAACTAGACCATGTCACTGAGCTCCTCATCGAGTCTTCTCTTAAACACCTCCACCACCTCAAGGTGACACAAAGTTTTCCCAAATGAGAACTTCAGAGCATGTGGGAAGTTTCTGCTGCTGTTGTTCCTTCCAATGTCAAATATATAAGCGTGTGAGAGAAACTTATTCATGGAAGGGTTGAGGGGGGAAAAAAGGCAAATAAATATCTTTGTCTGGATGAAAGAAAAAGAGAAAGAATAAATGGGCCACCTGTGAGCTCAGTGACAGAATCCCTACCAGTATGAAACAGGAAAATAGGAAGCTGTTCTGCCAGCACCAGAAGGGCTCAGAATTGTATTTCCCTTTCACATTCAGATTCAAAATACATTTATTTAAAAATGTGCACACAGTCTTTTCACTGAACATTTTTTTCATGCTGAGACTAAGGGAGGGAGGCACAAAGGCTGCTGTCTGAAAACTGTTATTCACTGCTGACCATTTCCCACTGCACTGACTGGCTGCTGTACCTCCGATGTCTCAGTAAGCTTTCCTATCAGCAGTAACTTCGTGGTTTGATATTAAAAGCCATAGTTTCATTGAAATTATAAAGGCAAAAATAATTCGATATTTAAAGCTGTTATTCTTCTCTTTTCATGCATTATCCCAAGAAAAAAATCAAATAACCCAGAATAGTTGATCACATTGCTCATGTGCAATAAAGCAATCCAGAAGGAGCACCACTGTTCCTCTTCCACAAAACAATCTCTTGTTGTCAGTGTTTTCCACTGGTGGAAACAAACGATAGTTCAGCGCCTCATTGAATGCAGTTTTACAATGTGAGTAGCTAACAGCTGGCATTTTTCTGCATATAGTATGGATCTAGCTGAGGTCTAGATCTAAATTTGGCTTAGCATTTGAATGGTTTTTTCTGGAACACAGGAAGGACCAATGGTATCACTAAGGTGAAAATAGAACCAAGATGTGGACTGCAAATGCTTTGCTTTAACAGTGACCAAAGATATATCAGTTATAGCTGAAGGTGCAAGACACGTAAGCCAGTCAGTCAGTGAAGAAAACAAGCAAAATATTTAGAACCAAAATCCCCAGGGAGCTATGTGCTTTCTAGAGGACAAAAATGTTATCTTGTGAGCAACGATTTTTTAAAAGCATTATTACTGCCTCTTCAAAGGGATGGATTCCTATTATAGCCCCTGAGGGAGGTACTCGACCATGTCCTGGCATTTTACATGTAAGTCTTCCTGTACATGCTGATTTTCGAAATTTCCCCTTGGGAACAATTTCTACCTTGGGTCTACAGCTTTTCTTCAAGTTTATTAAGACCCTGGTGTAGACCACATGTCCCACAACACATCCCCATCTTCATTGTTTCAGAGAAGCCTAGGATGATTAGTACTCACTTGTCAATGTAGTACTGCTAAGTGGAGTCTGATGGTAGAACAGAATATGTTACTAATTAATTTTCATTTGGTGTGGATTTTCACTAAGTGAATATCACTCCTTAGGTTATTCTATCACTCCAGGTTATTTTACCTGGATCCAATAGAAAATACTGGATTCTATTGTTTGGGATAAAGGTGTGATTTGCAAATCCTATTATTAAAAAAGGAAAATAAAAATCAATTTCTGACCATTTTTTGAAAAGTGAAGAGAGTTTTCATTTGCCATTTGAATTTATTTCTTACCTGAAAAGGCAATAAATTATATTGAAGACAGGAGAAAGTTTTATTAAAGAAGGCCTCATTTTCATCATACTTAAAGGAATGTATTGGAGGGATTTTTCACCCTCAAAAATAAATTAAAATGAAACTACATTCCTGCCTTGGGAAAAGACAGAAGTTCCTCAAAGCCCACTTTCAAAGGATCCTAAATCACAGAATCACAGAATACTATGAGTTGGAAGGGACCGACAAGGATCATCTAGTCCAACTCACCATCTAACCCCCGTACAGAGACCGAATGCACACCCCAGAGTAGTAAACATAAACCTAGATCCGTCACAGGCACTCAGTCCACTCTGAGCCAGGAGAGACCCACAGGACCATCCAGCCCAACACCCCCCAGCTAGAGCATGTCACTAAGCTCCTCATCCAGTCTTTTCTTAAACACCTCCAGGGACGGCAACTCCACCACCTCCCTGGGCAGTCCATTCCAAATGAAAATAAATAATTCTTAACTGAAGGGGAAAGACAGAGTAAGCTTCCAAATGGTTTCCCCAGGGTGAAACTGTGAATTCCATTAGGATACAGAAAGAGAGAATCACAGAATATCCTGAGTTGGAAGGGACCCACAAGGACCATCGAGTCCAACTCTTAAATAGCACCACTGCCTCCCTGGCGGGAATTGAACCCTGGTCTCCTGCATGAGAGGCGGAACACTCACCACTAGACTTAACATACTAACATATTCACCTGGAATATGTTAGATAAAAGACAATTAATTAGGAGTGTATCAGCTTTAGCTGTGGATAAAATAAATTTAATTGAGACAGCCAGTGAAGAAATTAAACAAAACATTTAAAATTACATTCTCTACACACCCAACATTCCTCTGGGTTCAGAGAAAGAGCTTCCTCAATGCAAGGCACCAGTAACTTCTGCTTTACCCAGTGGAGCTTGCACATGAATCAGTTTCGCAAAAAAACTGACCACTGTGTAATTTCCAGATGCCATGCTTCTTTACTCCTTTTCTTTTCAGTATCCTCACTAGCCAAGTAATTATAGGAGGTGATTTGGTTTGGGATTATCAGACAAAATTCAGAAAGATCCATGAGAATGCATTTGCAGGACTATAAATGACAATAAAAGTGATCGGTGTGTGAGATTTAGAGAAAGATTAAGTGTCTGTCATAGTTTGGTATTTTTTCCTCTGGCAGCGCGGGGGTTAATAGCTTCTGCCTGGGCCCTATCACTGCCATGGAGATCAAGGTTACGAGCAGAAGGAGATAGAGACATCGCTGTGAACAATATATTTGAGAAAGGAAAAAAACGGTTAGTAGCAATATGTGGATTGCTAGAGCAGGGCCTGTGTGGAGAAGCTGAAAGCTATGAACGCACGACTAGGCCGACCAGAGAAGCGGTAGGAAGGATTCCAGGCATCCTGCTGCTGCTTGTGCAATGGTGCAAACCTNTGTAAGTTTTTTCCAGTTCTTCTCCTCTGGGAGAGGTTGTGGGTGAATCTCTGGCACCCAGCCTGGGTCAAACCACGACAGTGTCAGAGAACACAGACTGTATTGCTTTTACCAGTAGCATAGACGTTATCAAGCAATCAAGAAATATCCTATGAAAGTCCGAAGGGTCTTAAAACACATTAAAATCACTGCATAATTATGTAAAGATTACAGTTTAGATTCTTGGCAAGATTTCATGCCTCCATTATTTTAACTGAAAACAGAAAACCAAACTGATTTTTAATAGTTATTTGTGAAAATTTGTTTTCCTTTTACCAAACATGACTAGACCTGTCTAATATAGCAGTTGAGCTGTATTTATCAAGAAAATAAGAATATTGACATTTACATTTAAGAGCACTAAAATGCTAGTGTACTTTGTTACGAATCAGTGACTAGAAGTCAATTGTTACTAAATGTGAATGGTTTCACAATGAAACCTTCTAACAAATATGTATATGCAATTATATAAAGGCTTTCATTCTACTTCATCTACTTGCAAGCTGAAAGTACACTTGTTTTTTAAGTCAATACCAAAATGTCATTAAGATGAATGGAGGAAAAAAACTCCAACAACAAGACCAACATAATATATTATTATTAGAAACAGCAAGCCCTGGAAAGCACCCACACCCAAAACTACATGGATTATTTTCCTCCAAAGAAGTTTCTGAGGACTACTCTTAAGGCTTTGCACTAAGAGAAAACAGAAGAGAAAGAACTCCAAGCCATCCATCAAAGACCCTGTAGGTTACATAAGATGTGCTACAAAAATACTTTTAATTAGGATTTAACTTCTTCATGCAAATATTTGATGAAATACTGTAGCTTGAAAATATTGCTCTTATACAGCAGCTCTGAAAGCACTTATTACAAACCTACCATTTCCATACAATAATAACAAAAATTTCTCTTATAAATTCTATGAGCTCTCCACTTAGACTACAGTGATGAGCAACAACTTCCCAGTTGACCTAACTGTAGGGTTAAATTCACAGTTTATGCATTTTTAAAATATACTTATCTAAAAACACTAGAATTGCACAGAATTGCACCCTGTGTGCTAGAACAGAAAGTCATTAATGCTCAGACTTGTATTGCCCGTACCAGATTCAGAGTTTATTGCCTTGTTTTTCTGTCAGGACTAAACCAATACACATTGACCTCAGTGTGATCCAGGGGTCAGTCAGGGTTGGTGACTCTGCACTGGCTCCCCTGTGCAGACCACAAGGCAACATGGTATTTATGGCTTCACATTGCCTCACTTCCAGAGAAGAAGCTGTGGAAAAAGGCTGCTCTCATCAAAACTCTAGTGTGATTTTACTGCCCAGACCAGCTCTCTAAGGAAAAGGTAATAAATTCAAGGCAGAAAACCCCAGCTGGGTGCTGTTCTTCCCTCCATGGGGCCACTGCTACTTCATAGAGGGACATCTTCAAGCTCCTCAACTTCAGTCATCTCAGGAAAAATGCTACTGGAAAGCTCAGCAGGACTCCTTGAAGAGGAGGTGAATATGTGAACTTGACTTCTTGCAGTCACTGGGCTTGGAGTTAAACTTCAGCTTCTCCAAAAGATCCTCTTCTAAGATGCACTGTGTTACCAAGGCTGATGCTTGCCCTGGCTTACAAGAATAACTTTCCACAAGCAGAGAATTTTGTTAAAGTTTGTTAAAGCTGTCAAGCTCTGTCTAGGCATGATCATCTTCATGCCAGTCCAGGATCACATCCTTGGTAACTAGTGAAATATATTTCTTAATGCTCAGCTAGAAGCCAATGAAGACAAACCACATGGAAATACGTAAAGGTGTTAGACATGCCTCTGTCAAGACATGATGTGCTGTCGAATAAGGCTGTAGCACTATTTTGTGTTTGTGGGGTTTTCTAAGTTTTCCATGGATAATCAAGTGGTTTTACTGCATGAGGGAAGAACGATGCAGATCTCAGATCAAAAGAGACAGCACAGGCATGGAAAATATCTTTTAAAAATGTACTTTCACAGAACTAAATTTTTTTTTGTTCCTGAAATGAAATACTGCGTATCAACCAACTCAGAAGGTTAAAGCTATTAATAATGCCCTTTCTTTGCTGCCCAGCTACAGTGTATCTGACCATTCATAGCATTAACATAGTTATTTGCAGCTTTCCAACCCCATTTGGTACCTTGATGTGAAAGAAAAGCTGCAAAAATACAAAAAGTAGTTGCATGTAATTCATAACTGCAGCAGAGAGGGGTAAGAAAAAGGTTGTTGCTGTGCAGTTCCACCCTTCCAGGTGTTTATACTGTACTCCCAGGTGTTTCTCTTGCATTTTCCTTCATGATAATAGGAACTGTCTTCAAATACAGTGAGACTCCTTTAAATCAAAGAGTTTATACAAAAAGAACTTTCACCTTTTTATCAGTGCCCACTTTAGTTTCCTAATCTTACACAGTAAACCACACTTCTGCAAACAAAGTGGATGATCATATAGGCAGGAAAAACCTAAATGTCTTTTTACTTCCCAGGAAAATAAAGGGTAAGTAATTATCCATTCACTGTTTGCTCTCCTTACATCCTGGGGGCTAGCTGCGGTGCTCGACTCAACAGGCATGCCTCATTTTGCCTAAACACCATGAGAACTCAGGAGGAAGGATTGTCAAGATTAGTAAAATATACATAAGGGTTGTTGCTATTATTGTTATTTAAAATTCAGTTACAAACCTCACTGCAATCTCACTATCTAAATTCTAAACAGAAAAGAATGCCTAAAGATGCATAGGAAGGTATTTGGCAGAGTTATCTGCAGTGTAAAAACAAATGGTGACAAATTAATGATGGATGTTTCATCAGCATTTGGTTAGGAGAAATACAGGTATACAGGAACACCTGAAAGACTCTAGGCTTTTGTGATTTATTCCAGGCCAAGGAAATCTGAACAACAGCTAGTTTTTCCAGGTCTAAGGTCTTAAATCCTCCATTTGGTGCTTTCACTGTCATCCATTTCTGGGCCAAAGTTGCACCCGGACAAAAGGCATTTGGAGTCTAACTATGACCTCCACCAGAAAAAAGTTTAGCTTTGTCTTTAAGTGTAACATGAGAAAAAGTGAAGAATGGAAGAGAGGATGCCAAGTTTCAGCTGATCTGTGTGCTCAGTTTCTGCTTGTTCCCCGGTTGCTCATTTAAAGGGAACACATGGTGGTAAAAGGCAAAGTGTCCTTGAGCTGCAAGCCAAACCATACATGATTTTATGGCTATGTGCAGTACACAGATAAGTCCTTCCTTAGCCTCAGTGCAAAGGAAAGGCATGGAACTTTATGTTTCATGTTACTTTTGAAAGATTTCAAAAGCAGCCTTGTTAAAAGGAAAAAGGGTTCAGCCATGAAATCACTTCCTTCTGTTTAAAATATTTTACTCAAGGGAAAAAAAACAGCACAAAAGGGCATGAAAAAAAAAATCTACTCTCCGCATTTGACTTGTTCCTAGGATTCAGCATCCCACCCGCACTGTAGGATGACGCAGCGTGCCAGATCCCGACCGCTCCAGCCAGCTCGTCAAGGAGCCACAGGCCTCCCCACACAATCACCCTCTTGTCAGAGGCGGCTGGCGTCCTCTCCGCACATGCTGACAGCATCACTGCCTGGAGGACTACACCTCCTTTGGGGCAGCGCTTCTCCTTTCGGACAAGGCAGCAAGGCGCGAGGAGGGCAGGCCACGTTAGGCAGCTAACAAACAAGAAGCTCTTGTGTTAATTCCCTCTCCCCTCCCACCCCCCCAAACACAGTGAGGATGGGGACAGGGGAAAAGATACTCCTCTTCGTGCAGGAGTAGCGTGGGGGAGTACAGCCAGCAGGGCAACTCCAGTACACCTGTTTATCGAAGTTTACAAGTCAAATGAACAGTTCACTGCTGCTCAAGACACAAGAGGGTTACTCACGGCTGAGTAGCATTTCAACAAAGATTCTAAGATGATGAATAGTTTGCCTCCCTCTGCCAACACTCATACATTTACCCAGACACCCAGTTCTGTCTTCCCTTGGAGCCCAGGGCACCCTTCCTCTCCTCCAAAATGAATTGTCTTCTGCTTTACAAAGCAGGCTGACACACATCAGCTTCCTTTCCCACTCAGCTGTGAGGCAGGAGAGGAGGGAGAAAGAGCTACACAGTAAACTGAAACACTTCCTTTCCTATCTTCACCTCCTGCAAAGTTGGTCTCTGCCTCAAACAGCAATGTATTATTACCCTGATCTGCACCATTAAAAAAGGTCGTGGTTCTTTCCTTCTGTGTAATTGAGGTTCATTGATGAAAAAAGGCCAGTTCACATGAGATAAATGTCCAGTAAGCTGCTCCACACAGTCTAGGACACTCACTTTTTCTGCCCTTCCCAAAGTTGAAGTAGATAAACTTGCAGCACTACATTTTCAAGAAGATACTCAGTAAGTACAACACTTGAAACTAAATCTCCTGCTTAGGAAAACTTTAAACCAGGCTTACAAGCAGACTGCAAGCATGACAGAGCACCAGCACACCCATTTGATCAACAGGCTGATGACATCATCTGCTCCAAACTGAGATATTTCATCCAACGTTTGAAGTGATGCTTTTTTTCCTTAGAACCATAAAACAATCCTCCATTTGATGTGCAAATTCAGCGATATGCGACAGCGTGCCTTAGCTGATAGCAGCTAATGAACATTTCTTATGGTCTATCTAGAAGTCTGGTAACACCCTGATTTAACTCCCCAAAAGCCTCTTCTTGTTGCCTCCAAGCCTGATTACTGGCTTCAGTAATTTCTTCATTTATTACATTAAAAAAATAAACAACCCCACACAATCCCCCCTCAATTGTTTCTCAGCCATCTTCATCTTGCAACTGTGTCTCAGAGATGGTAAGGAGGTGAAAGCATTCCACGCTTTCTTTATTGCTTCTTTACAGTAGAGCCCTAAATTTGACCTCCTACAGTCAAAGAAGCCACATTGCTTAGATAAAAAACCAAACCAAACCAAACCAAACCAAACCAAACCAAACCAAACCAAACCAAACCCTTTGCAAAATAATAACAAGGTGGGAGCTGCAAATACAGGATGAAGACTGTCACAGTCTAGGAGTGACTTTGTTTCCTCAGAACAGATTTAACAAAATAACGTTATCGCTCTTTGTAAACAGTGTTTCATGCAGATTGGAAGAGGCGCTAACATATAGCGTGTGCAAAGCACTGAATGAAGTGCAGCAATAAAAAGAAATAAGTTGCTGTTTGAATTTTGAAGAAAGCCTTAACCTGTACTACCTGCAATCTGGATAAATCTTCTATCTATGAGGAATCAGAGGTATTACTGAACTACATCTGCAACTAAACTGGAATCATCTTCATTTTAGTTAAAGCTGCATGACCTCTGGAGTTGTTCCACTCTTTCCAGAACACTATCTGAAAAAGCTATGATACTTATTAAATAAAAAAATCCGTTCACTTTATGTTCATCGTACACCTTTACTGTTGTGGCCCAGTGGGTGGCCTGTACATCTTCCCTCTGACCTCTGCTCATAAAGGGAATGAAGAACAGGCCCTGACTACCCTTCCAGCTGCAAACATACCTTTAGTCTATACATGCTTGGAATTATCTGACATCTGCTATTTATTCAGTGACTCTTTATTCCTAAAACTCTGTGCTGCATTGGTATAAGTGCTTACTTTTTTCCACCCACTTTTTTTTAAAATTCTGAGTCAGTCTGTCACCTCACAGGAAACATTCCACTGCTGAATGAACAGTACTAATTCTTTCAGGAGGGAAAACAAGGATCTATTTCCCCAAAAGAAGCCTGAAAAGCCTGAATTTAATTTGTTCCTAATCTCATCTTGCCTTCTGCCTAGAGGATCACGGAGGTGGGGAGGGACAGATTTCCAAACTACCAAGAAGTCAGAAAAGGTCTTACCCACCACTACACTTTCTCTTGCAGGAATCATAAATATTCTTCACCTGAAGTGAAGGACACATAGGAATACATATTATCAATGGCTGGACAGGTTAGTTAACTGTGCAATTCATATTCTGTTTACAAAGCTAATGACGAGGTCAAAGTGCAACATGTAAATTCTCAAACTAACACATGAGTTGACAGAGTGACTCACACCAAATGTTGTCATGTGCAAAACGTTTTAGACCTGAGTGAAGTATGCATGCAGTCCTGCTTAACACACTAGCTTTCCATGAATGCCTGTAGCCCCCAATTGTTCTACAGATACTGGAGTTTTGCATGAAAACACAAAAAACCTTTCTGGTGGTAAAAAATGAGAGAAGAAGTACTTCAGTGGAAGATTGAGACTTCCTGTACTATTTTAAATTTGCAGCCATTTGGCATCTTAAAAGGCAAAAGGGCAAATGTTGTGTAGGACAGGCTGCTACAACAGGTTTCAAACATGCATTGCGGCAAAAATTGACCACATGACATGCTGGGGCTCTGTATTTTCATCAGTTTAATACCAGAGGGTGGAGTGACCAGGGTTCTTATACCATCTTCCATAAATAAACTTGATAGTGCCAACACAGTAATGAACTCTGGGGGTTCTTATTGTCTGCACCTCTTCTAGTGTCTTCCAAATGCTGCTGATATCCCAGAAGCTGAATATGCATTACTAAAATCACTAGATAAGAAACAAAATGGGGAGAATGGGGTGCGCAAAGTAAGCACTTACCAAGCACAATGACCACAGTCTTCAGGAGGCTCATCATGGTGTCCCGATTCCTGCGAGGTCCAGAACTGTGTCTGGACATTCTCATAGTCCTTTGGCGAACATACCCAAAGATATGAGCATATAGGACCACCATGACCACAAAAGTGACCAGGTTGAAAATAGCCCAGAAGACCAGGTAGGAGTCACTATAAAGTGGTGCCATGTTCGAGCAGTGAGTGATATCACAAATACAGTTCCATCCAACACTTGGTATGGCACCCATGATGATGGCCATAGTCCAGATAACAACAATTACGACGACCACTCGCCGGTTGCTCATCCGAGTATGTAGCTGCATTCGGAAAACTGTAATGTGCCGCTCAATAGCAATGGCCAACAAATTTGCTACAGAGGCTGTCAGACTAGTATCAATGAGACCCTGACGGAGAAGCCAGGTGCTTACAGTCAACCTTCTAGTGTTGGGTCCTGTGTTGAACATCAAGTAAAAGTAGGCCAGCCCTGCAAAAAAGTCCGCAGCGGCTAAGTTGGCCATTAAGTAATAAATAGGAAAGTGGAATCGGCGGTTGACATAAATAGCCACCATAACCAAAAGATTGGCCAGCATTATGAAGATGCAGACAGTAATCCCCAGTCCCATTACAAGCTTGCTGACAGTGTTCCATTCAGTGGCTAGATATTTTCCACTTCGGTTATAAAAGAAGGCAATGGTTTCATTGTAGTAACACAGTGGTTCACTCATGTCTGTGGACTGAAAAGAAGAGAGGAAAAAGAAGGAGAAAAACAATAAATAGAATGATGATGACATATGATTGTCTCCATGCACGAAGAATGGGGAGGGGGACAGGAAGGGGACACATTTCAGAACAAATTTATTTTTTTCAGACCAAATGGTGTTCCACAACTCACAAACAATTGCTCTGAGGAGTCCAGTAACAGTAACCAGGTTAGAAACAACCAGAAATGCTTCCATTTGTTCTAGAAGGCAGCATAATTTCTGATGCCACCATAAATTGCATAGAAATATGGCCTTCTTAAAGATTCACATAAAGGCACACAATTCATAATTCAGAAAAGTTAACTCTGCTACAGGATATCTTTTTATGTTATCAGTGCACAGATTGACTGTAGTGGTGTTAAAAGAAGAGCTCCTCAAAGAAGAGAAAAAGTTGATCACATTTCCGAGCAGGTTTTAACTCTTTCAATTTTCCCTCAGGGGCATTCCTTCTCATCCTGTTTCAAGAAGTAAATTAAGATTGTCAGTATGATCCGATCCGTGAATTATCAGGGGCTGTGTTTGTCCATAAAGCATTAAGTGCCATTATGAACAATAAAAGAAGTATGACACTGGATTTCTACAAGCATCAGCCACACTTCTAAATAGAGTTTGAAATACCCATGCTTTTAAATATAACTCATCAGAACTGACTTATTCCAATCTGAAGTAGGAGTGCAGCAAGAAATATGACATGCAATATTTGGCTCAACTAATGTTAATAGCATCCAACCTTATTTCCTGCATTAAATATTGTTATGGCCATGTCAGGGAAAATATGATTCCTTGCAGAGTACTCTGCCAAAAACAGCTCCGGGTGAAACAAAGAAGCCCCATACTCCACCACAATGTGGAAATTTTGCATAAAACTGTTGGCTCACAAGAAAATGCTTAATGAGTTTCTTTTCTCAGTTACAATCAATTTACTCAAAGTGCAATTCCCAAAAGGCAAACCTTAAAAAAACAAATCCCACTGAAAAACAACCTGATTCCTTGTTTAGTATGTATACAGAACAATATTTGAACTGAACAATATGCAAAAACAACAATTAAAAAAAAAGCAGAACTAAGAAACTAAGGTAAAAAAAGTCTCTTTCTACAAGAAATGCTGGAGACCTGCCTGTGACTCAGCTTTCACAGCTCCGAAACTCTACAGACTAAACTGTTTTTTTACAAGAGGAGAACTGGTTTAGCAAAAAAAAAAAAAAAGTCAAATCAAAGAAATAATATTAAAATATGAGAATTTCTTCTATTAAATATTTTGGACAGTTCCAGTCATTCTGCAGGAAATGTTACAGCTACCCGACCCTTTATACTGAAACCAAAAATGTACAGAATTGGGAAACAGAACCGGTAATTGGATTTAAGTGAAAATAGTATCTGATAAACATTTCCTTAGAATTTACCAACAGTGTTTCTTTTAATTGCTACATTTGGCAACAGAATTAAGCTACTTCCAATAAAATAATACACAAAACATTCCACCTGTATCCCAACTGGATTACATTACATTTATGTTAAAGAAAAGTGACTTTAGAAAGACTTTACCTCCAACTTAAATATTGATCAGAAACATTTGCAGGCCCAGGATAATAAAAAGACAGATTAAATAATATTTCTCAGTATAGTGAATATAAAACTTTTATAGTTCCTCAAGGACACACTAACTCTTAGGTTTGATGCCTTTCAGCCTTAATTATTTTTTTTTAAAAGTTCTCATGTAGGATTGCTGTTGTATAGAAAAAAAAGGTTTATAAAGGATAGTTTACAAAATGAGACCTAGCTATAAGACATCTGGCTTTAATTCTTTGGTTAAAGACCTTGTAGTAATAAGAGGTCAAGTATAAGAACCCTTAAGGGAGAGAGGAAGTCATATGAATGAATTAGTGGCCCTTATAAAAGCTTGCCAACATCTGCATTAACTATTGAGTTTTTGCTCTTTGTAGGAATATCTGGATGCAGAATCTAGTGGACTTTTGCAATCCTGAATAAATTCTCTTTGCTTATATATTTGTTGATCTAATTTTTTCTTTCAGATATCTGCTGCCTATATGTAATGTTTCCTGCTCCACTGTTGCTCCTTTGCAAAGAAGCCTGCTACACCTGGAGGAACACATACCCTTAATCCAGAATTTTTTAAATGTGGCAGGTATCCTGTTCTTCACCTTTTTTTCATATTAAAACTGCAAAAAGATATTATAATTTAAAATGCACAAAATTTGCTTCTTATTACCGTTATCTCTCTGGTGGGCCTCAAAAGGCATTTTTAACAATATGCTCTAGGCCCTCCTTACGGCTGAAACCACCCAAGAAGCTACATGCCAAAATGCAGACACCTAGCTCACATCGGCCTACAGAAAGCTCTATAAGAAAGCAGCTGGAAACAGTTGCTAGTTTGAAGAGAGGAGGTGGCAGGGAGGCTGCTCTCTGCAGGAGGTCGCTCCATCACCTCCCCCCCTCCCTCACCTCCTCACTCTCCTTCTCTGCTCCCTGACCACAACCATGGAAAAGCCACCAGAGGCCTCAGTGCTTGCGGCAGCAGCGGAGAGAGAAAGAGAGTAGAACCAGCCTCCAGGGAACCAGCAGCTGAGAGGGAGATCCTCACGGGAGTCATGAAGTCCCTACCCTGCATTCCTCAAAAACCTGAGTTCTAGGGTCACTGCCAGAGCCCACACTGTGGAGGGACCTTTGAATCCAGCATGGCTCACATGGCCGGGAGACGTGCATGGCACAGAGCTCACTCCAACTCCCTGTGGGAGATTTGAACCGAGGCAAGCCAGAACCCTCTCTCCCTCTCCTGGAACTGAGTACCAGTGCTGCTGGGCTAGGCAGGCACGACAGACACACATACCAGGATGCATCCAGCATCTAGGGGGAGGGGAATAGATTCCTTCCCTACACAAACCACATTTTTACCAGGTAGCAAGTTAGTAGTTTAGTAACTTTTTCTATGCTTAAGTAATCTTATCTCCTTCTTTTCCACTTTTCTCTGTCTTTTTCTCCTCTTTCCCTATGCTTTAGCTTCTATAATTAAAAAAAATCTTTTTATTGTTTTGAAATCTAGCATCAAGTTTCATTTAATCTTAATTTTGCTTATGGGAACCAAAAAGAAACCCTTTAACCAGTTTACCTCAGACATGGCCTTAAGCTACGCCAGGGGAGGTTTAGACTGGATTTTAGGAAGAGTTTTTTCACAGAGAGAGTAAGCCCTCATTGGAATGGTCTGCCCTGGGAGGTGGTGGAGTTGCCATCTCTGGAGGTGTTTAAGAAAAGA
This sequence comes from Pitta sordida, assembly GCA_013390025.1. Classification (NCBI taxonomy): domain Eukaryota; kingdom Metazoa; phylum Chordata; class Aves; order Passeriformes; family Pittidae; genus Pitta; species Pitta sordida. The sequence goes on from WEKX01024722.1 coordinate 30,609, forward strand.
CTGGACGAGGAACTCAGTTACATGGTCTAGATAATAGGAGGCTCAGATGGACAGAGTGTGGTCCCCATGGCTCCAGGGTTGGGGGAGCAATCCCTACGTGGGAATCATTGGGAGTTGGATTAGATGATCCTTGTGGGTCCCTTCCAACTCAGAATAACCTGTGAACCTCTTTAACTGGTTCATAACAGTACGCAACACACATAGGAGTATGTAAATGCTAGAGTCAGACTTTATGGATTTAAAAGCCTGACAACACTTGAGCAATCTCAGAGAAATTATCATGAGGCTCACTTGCTGCTTCACTCATTTTGAAGACAGAAAAACAAAATGCTGGGTTCACATAAGAGATTTTGCAGGCTTTGTTTTTAAGGCACTCTAATCTAAAACCTAGGATCCCCTTTAGAAGCAATCTTTTCACTTCCAGGGGAAAGAAGAGGAGAAAGAGACAGCTTTCTGGCAAAAGTTCAAAGAGGGGACTTCCAGATGATCAGCTTTCTCAGATGCTAGCATATATCATATGCTGACCTCCCAGGTCACAAACAGAAAAGTCCCAAGGAATCACATTTAGCTATGATGCTAACAGGAAAGGCAGCAGGGAAATGCAATGTATCTCTCAGTCCTGAAAGTGTTAACATACCACAAAGGCATATGCAAGCAGGCAGCCCCATCCCCTCTCCTGCCCCTGCAGAAAAAGGGGCAGGGAAGTTTATATTTCAATTTCCTGAAGTTTCACTCAGTGTGTTTCATTGCCTGTGTAACCCAGATGTGCAGTGCCCTGAGATTTACCTCACCCATTCAGTATATCTCAACAGAAGTTTAAAACAAACTGAGCTGCAAATTGCCCATGTTAACTAACTCTCTAGGACACATCTGTATAGAAAAAGAAAATGTCTGACTTATAAACCAACAAATAGGTAAGGTAAAATAGGGTTATTTAGCCAAAGAGCTGGCTAAAGCAAACTCTCCTCTTGCCATATGAAGTTGACTCAAGACACAGTTTTCCCAAACCAAAGAATCTCAAGTGTATTGAGGATTGCTACCTATCCCAGCTGGTTAGTGAGCCCACCAGAGGTGGGGCGTATCTTGACCTGCTTTTCACAAACAGGGAAGATCTGGTGGGTAATGTGGATGTTGGAGGTTGTTTGGGAGGTAGAGATCATGAGATAATAAAATTCTCAATAAATAGTGCAGCAAAGAGGGCGAGCAGTATAACAGCTAAGCTGGATTTCCATAGGGCAGATTTTGGGTTATTTAAGGAACTGATT
>WEKX01024724.1:0-36220 GCA_013390025.1 Pitta sordida
GGCATAGTGTAGGTAAATGCCAGGTCAAATATCCAGGACAATCAAAATAAGCACATACAACACATCTTAGACACAAGGATTCTGGAACATGCCCAAGAAGAAGGTACAGAAAAAACCAAGCAGAGCCACACTTCTAATGCAATACTGCAACAAACAAACCCTTTTTGTTTTAAAACACATGGTATGATTACAGGGAGGCAACATTTGTGTACAGCAATATGCTTGCAAAAGAAGTACCTAATACCATACCCAGGAACTGTGCCCACTCTTCCAAGCAAAGTACAATGGAACTCAAAGAGGGATCACAGAAGAACTACTGGAATTTTATCATTCATAAACCACATTTTATCAAAATAGACTTGGATTCAAGTCTGTTAATTTTATCACAGTTTCTGCAGTAAGTACTCTGGCTAATAAAAAACTTCACTCCAGGAGACAAACCCAGAAATCCCACAGTTACAGCCTCAGCTGGACTCAGACTAGATGCAGGAAACACATCCAACCACTACAGCAGCTGACAAATTAAATGTTTGTGTGGGCAAGTAAAACACAAACCCCACGAATTCCTGCAGTCACCAACATATCAGGCAGAGATTAAAGACATGGAAAGTCATATACCAAGTAAAATTCNTAGATCACATAACAGTTAACTGAGCAAGAAAAACACTCCAGATTCCTACCATACGGTAGGCAGGTCAGAGGGCAGCTTCGTTTTTCATCCATCATATAAAAGACAATGAAAATTCAGTCAGAACTCAGTCTTGACAGCACCTTTTGTTTACATAACAAGAACTATTTAGTTATTTATTCCAAGAGCTGCTGTGCCTGTACAAAAATGTTTCCAGAAAGGACAGCAACTCTCAAGAGTACCACAGCAGTTCACTTAAACAAAAAACCAATGACAAACAAACCCCCCAAAATACTGTATTATGCTGGTGTGTTCCACAAAACCAGTTCCAAAAGCTAACAGCAGCAAAAAATAAAAAGCTTGTACTGTGATTTCTCAGAACAGTGGTGGACTTGCCACTCACCTAACCAACAGGTCTCCACATCACAAAAGCTGTTAACATGACAAATTTACACTACCGTGGATTATGTGTCCCAACATCCAAATGACTAAGCAGGACAGACTGAAGAAGCAGAGAACTAACAAATGTAAGAGAGGGTTAACCTTCAGAGCACTACATGTATTTCTTTTTCTCTCTTACTGCTAATGAGCTAGAATTTGCAACAACTCCGAACAACATCTGTACTGTAGTTGAGAAATACATACATTACATTTGTGCTGCATTATTCTTCACCACTAAACAGGAGCTGTTTATAAAACATTTTATCTGAAGATCTGAACACATTTTCTATATACAATAGCATTATTATGACATTTGAGTGATAATTTTTCGTCAACAAGAGAAGGAATTAAAAAATTCCTTCTAAAATTCAAGCTGAAGTAACCAGTAGGAATCAGAAACTGTAGGAACTCCTTTACCCTTTTCTCCAGTCACAACAATCATTAAAAATTCAGACGCCCATTAAAGAGGGTTTAAATGATGCAACAGCTCAAAAAGTTTAATTTAAAAGCTTGACATTTCTAGTTTAACACCTTGACAAGCAAGGAGGGTTTGGGGTTTGTTGTTTGGGCTGCTTTTTAAGATATTAGTGCTACAAAATGGGTTTCCCTAATTATAATATTCCAAAGAATATTTTTAGAATGTGATGGCACTGCTTCAAATTATATTCTGTGTATTCTATACTGTAAATTTGTAACTATGGAATGAACAGTTACTCGATTTGCTTAAGAGAGAATTGCTTTTGAAACAATCCCCTATACATATTATCTTCATGCAATGCACACAAATGTAAAGTTATAGTACATGATCAGCCTCCTGTACCCAGTGTAGAATATTTATCCACATATAGAATAGAATAGAAATAGAACAGAAAACCTAAAATGCTTCAAAAATGTATATAAGATTTCATAACAAAGTCCTGAATTTTTGACAAATTTGCTATCTGAATTTCTTTGTGTTTGTCTTGTCCATGGGTTGTGTTTGGGGGTTTTTTAATTAGTATTGTGCTAAAAGTTACTTTGCATTGTATGTTACATGCATGGCACACCCTGCACTCTTATTAACAAACAATATTTACTGTTAGAAATGGTTTTAATTGCATCTGTTAAAAATTACCACGAAAACTTTCAGGTGTACCATTCACCTCATCAGCCTTGCATGCTGATGCAAAAGAAACACAGGAACACTCAGAAAAAGCTGTGAACGCTACCTGAGTCATAGATTATCCTTCTCTTCTTTTTTGTACGCTTCTGTATGGAATCATCTTCACTGGGTGAATTGTTCCCCTAAGAGTAACACTCCATTAGTTCAACCAGTAAACACATCCTTCCAGTTTTTACTCCAGTTACATATTCAAACTCAAACACGTTAAATCCTAATCTGAAATCTATGAAATCTTCAATATAATTGGAGAACTCCAAAGTAGAAATATGTAAGAGATCACATAAGATAATTGCTGTCTTTCAGCTCCACTGAAGGGTCCTTTATTTTCTCACTGAAAGAGTTACACAGAAAGAATTTTAAGTATTTTAAGTAATATCTTACTTCTAGACTGTTCTGCTTCACATTAAACATTCCACAGTATTAGAAATCCTTCCATTTTGCAAGTGATTTTAAAGGCATCTTTAGCCATTGCTTTCTTTTTTATACAGCTCAAATGATCAACATGCAAAGTAGTCTGAGACCAGAACCAAATCCAGTTTTAACCTACCATTTTAAAGAATTTAGTCTTTGCAACAGGTTTACAGAAGTGATCCTAACGAAGACAGACAAAACAAATGTTTCCCCAACAGGTGCTGGAACACCTTGTTAAAAAGCAACTGGCCAGAAGGCACCTACACCACAGATTTTTACCTCACTCATAACCATGGCACCTTTATGGCATGCTTGTATCTAATGTGCATAAGCCTCAACTTTAATTAAACTAAAAATTAAGTAAGCAGAGCTACTTAGAGAACTGTGGGCAATAGTTAAAATAATTTCAAATACATCAGACTGCTTCTACACTAGCACTTAATCGTAAGATCTTCTACCTACCTTTGCTCTACAAACTACATTTTTTCAATCAGTAATTTTCTTCACCACCTACAAAGTTTTACTGCTAAAAGTTAATATTAAGTGGTAGTTCACTCCCATGTCTACAGAAACAACTGCTTTTGTAAAAAAAGTCTGTTATTTTAAGATACAAGAAGAATTATGACTTCAAAAATGCTAGATACACAAACAATCCTGTATCAGAGGAACCAAACACTTCATAAATAAGAAAAGCAAAACTAACCTTGGTCTCCTTTTCCCTTTTCTTCCCACTTGAGAGTCCTTCGCCATTTTTAATTTTTTCGCTCTTTTTCACAGTCCCACATTCTTGACGCTTCCCAGGAGGTACAACACCAAAGAACCTCCGGATATCCTAAAAAAAGGGAAAACAGATTTATATATCTTTTAATACAGACAGCTCTTCACCCTACAAAACACTTAAAAATTCCTCAGCAGCTCCATTATAATATTTATTAATTTTGAAATGTTGTTTACAGTTCAGAAAACAAGGCCCAGCTAGTCACCTGTAGGTGCTCAGACACCCACACCAGCAGGATTTCTTGTCTTTGAATCATGAAAAAGTTTTATTTCTACCTTAGCCAGACATCTTCACCAAAACACAAGACCAACTTCCACCAGCAATGAAATAGTGTCTTAAGACAGATGTTTCATTAGAATTCTTCTTTTTCCAATTAATTATCACCAACCTAGACAAAATATCTCTACAGTTAAAACAACACAGCTAAAAAACAGTGTCCAGTGTAAAAAGACAGGTAAGTAGTGGGACATGCTTCATTCTCCACCTTTGCTTAAATTTAACAGTAACTTGCATCTTGCTAAAAAAACTTGCAAGAAAAATAAAATTTAATAAAGAGAAACAATACCAAGAAAGTCCCAAGAGGTCTATTCTGTAACCTTATTTTATTACCTGCCCACTACACAGCCACAACAAGCTTTCTGTGTGTGTAAAATCGGTGGCTGAAGCTCCAACTTCAGAAAAACATTGTAGAGACAAAACCAAAGCTGACTTCTGACAAAAAAAAAAACAAACTAGTGGTCCAGTTTTACTAAAAGAAACTGAGCAACCAGGTACCTGGCTGGGTTAGCAGCCATTTTAGGGAAAAAAAGTATCTTATGTGGTCTCAGTAATACAGAAAAGGCACAGGATGTGGCCCAGGACTACACTGTCCCCAGCTGAGAGCTACTCCCCACCATGGAGCTCATCTGGCAGTTCCTGATCATTGCAGGTGACCACAAGTAAGTGACCACATTATTAAGAAATCAGCATCAAGTCTGACTGATAATAAGGGGTCTTTCAAGGTCCTTTTCTCTTCCCAGTCAGCTGGCTGGCAGTTTGGATTTAGGGCTTAAACTCAACAGAACATGCAGTTTGAAAGCATACACAAAATATGGGACACAGAGATTCACGTAGTATAACCAGTTCAAAACATCTTCCTAGAATCAGAAGTGTTGTTTCCTGTAAAAATTTAGGCTGTGTTATAGCTGCATACAATAACATGGATTCAGCAAAGACAAGAGTAGACTGGAAAGCATTCTTAGTATTACTGACTTCTTTTTAGGCTTAAGATAACACAGACAAGAGAAAAACAAGTCTCATTAGACCTTTAATGTAATAAAATAATTTAAATACTTACTACAGCACCGCAAAATAAAGTGACTTTAAAGTTTTGTTTTCTTTTTATAGTTGTTACTTAAAAGCTTAAAATATTTGGAGAATTAATTTTAGATCAATAATAACGCTCCCTTCATTCTACTGATTTAACTAAAAACTGCCAACTAGTAAGTGGGCTGCTCTGCAAATTAACCAACCTCTACCAACCTCTGTGCTACCCAGAAATTGTTAAGTGAGGGAACATGAACCCGTCCCAAAATCAGTCTTCAAGTTTAAGCTCACACACTTTACAGGTGGTAGCAGGGAATAGGTGTTTCACTGATTAGCCCAACTTACCACCACCTGTCCGGGTTAATTTATTTCCAAAGCCTCTCAGCAGGCCTCTACAGAGGCTTTTTAGCAAGATTTATTTATCAATCTTTTTCCTCTATCTTGAGTTTTGGATTCCACATCTAGAATCAGTTTTTCTTTTAAAGTGAACATAATTCTGGTAGAAGATTAGCAGAACCTTTTGGTGTTTTGAGAAGGTGCAATGATCTTAAGACTTTTTTAATAGGCTTACACAAGTTTTATGAAATGCAGACTTCATAAACTACACAGCCCTAAGCTACAAAGGAAAATTGACATCTGTGCACAATCTTCTTTGGTCTTCAGAGTTATAAATTCACCAATCACCTTCAGTTATCCTGCTCTTTTAGAACAAAAGGTAACCTTGTTAGCCACTGACACACTAGCAAATACAGAACTGCCTGGGAGAAGAGCATGGCACACTGCAACAATGAAGTTAGCTTCCAGTGAAGCTTTTATCCAAGAATCATGAAACAGACTTTTCATGCCATTTATTAAGAGATGCCAAATAAATTATTAATTCACTGCATAACTAATTGCAGAAATGAAGCAATGTAAGTATCTATCATATATGCTTAGATCCCAGATAGGATCACTTGCCTCAGTTCTAGGTTTATTTATTTAACCTGACTGACCTTAGTGGTGTCTAATGCCATGCCTCTGTAAGAGATCACCCGGTGGAAAAACTACACATTTAGCTTTGACTTATGCTCATGCAAATGAGAAAAGGCATCTACCAATGGAACTATGACGTTTCCTTCCAACTTTGAGTTGTTCCACCCAGGTAGGAGGTGTGACCAAGGATTTCTGATCACCCTTGATCAATTAGGGGGGGTAACTGACACACAGCATCTGAACAGCCTAAAACCCTTGGTTTTGCTGAGCTATCTTAGCAATTGTATGACCTCAGTAATGGCTGTGCAAGCTGGTCCTTGCCAGTTCTAACTACAGCCTCAAATCCTCCATCTTATGCAGTAACAGCAGACTACAGTAAGTTATCAGGTCAGGTTGCAAGTTTTCTTTAGAAAGATTTGCATGTCTGTTTTACTGAGGAGAGTAACATGAACAGAACTTGAAATCTATTTGTTAGGTAGTACAAAGACCGGTTACTTCAACGACAATGTTTGTACAAGGCTGGTGTTTAGTAAGGCAGAATTTTCCAAACTAAGATCACATAATTCAGTCTGCACCTCAAAATACAAGACAGAAAACTGAGTACCACTGACCTAGCTCACTGACTGCAATAGAAAGCATATGCACCTGATTTCAGATATTTGGAACATCTCCAGGAGGGCCTTGCATGAAAAGAATTACCTTTGTTTACAATCTGTCTATTTCAGTGCAAATTTCGCCCCAACATCAGCTCTGACATTTGGTACTTCCAGAACAACTGCACTAACTGAAATCAAATTTATAGCATCACTTCAGTGAAACCAGTCATACTTGCTAGGATAACTATACTTAATTAACCTTTACTGATAGTGGCAACTGCAGCACAGGTTCTACATACGTAGTATTTTTCAACCAGTGACACAGTTCCAAGTGCACAACAGCTGATGCTCCAGCCATATGTGTCCCCTTCAGGTAGAGGAAACTCAAGGAGCTCCTACTCCCAGCTATTCATTCCCTCAGGTGTACAAGTACAGCTCTCTGCTTGGAAACTGGGTCGGGCCACTAATCTGTGTGAAAAAATAAATCCCCTCTAAGACAAATCAGCTCCTTGTGTAAGTCCACACACAGGGTTCAGCACATGATGCTGCAGAACCAAGTTCATGGCAGCTACTTACATTTGGCACTACACAGAAGTCTGCAAGGGTGTGACACTGAACTGCAGTACAAGAACAGGCTACACCACTACTAACATCACTGTATTTTTGCCTCTCTCTCTGCAGCTGCAGCAGGGATGGTTGGATAGACTCTTGGCTTCAGCACTGAAAAGGGAATGGGCTGAGGTGAATGCACCAGACACTGCAAGATGTGTGACATGCAGAAGGTGACACAGAGGGAGAAAGCCTTTATACCAGAAAGGTGGGAAGGGAGGAAGCAAGTCTTCTCGTAAGATCAGTTTTCTAAAGACATGAGAGGCAGATTTGTCCTCCTGTATAAACTTAGAGTCATTAGCCAGCGCTAACAAACCATGAAAATATCAGTTTACAACCTTCCAGGAGTCTTAGTGCTGGCAGATCTCTGTCAACACTAAGTGTATCACCCGTCACCGCACAGCATCAGGTGTAAGCTATAAACGAGCTTGAAGTCTTTGCATAGTCCAAAACCAAAGCTGAACCTTAACTGGCGTCTGTAATGAAGCCAGGGAAAGGTGTGCACAGAGGCTCTCTCTGAGTAGAGGCCAGTTTATCTGAGGCAGACATGGAGAGGGGATACCATCTTACAGGGGAACAGCACTTTGGAAAGCACACAAACACCTGCGTGTCTGTATGTACAGACTCTCTGCATCCTACTGAAGGTTACATCCTTATTTATAAATAAGTGTCTGCTTCCAGACTTCTACGCTCTTTTCTCCCCACTCCAACTGTTTTTCTGGACATACTGCGCACTCTCCAGCTCGACAGCAGAACCGCTCTCGTGTGGGCTCCTGCTGGAATTAAAGGAAGAGTTAACCCCCCGGCAGCCCGTGTGGGGAGCTTGGCTCCACGCCTAATTCCCCGCTCGGTTTCGGGGGGGATGAGCCGGCGAGGCCCAGCCATCTCCCGCCCCGGACAAGGCCATTTCCTCGGCCACGGGCTCCAGGGCACCGCGTTCCCGGCAGGCGCGGGAAGCGGGGCTGGGCCTCTCCTCCCTCCTCACACCGCGNAGCGGCTCCCTCGCAATGGTGGGCGCGGGGCTGCCGCGGCCCGCAGGGGACGGTGTGTTCTCGGTCCCCTGCGACACAAGGGGCTGGTAGTCTGAGCTGTTGGTTAAAAACAGGCACTGCCAGGCCTCCGTGGGGTTCGTCTCTCTGTAGGGCACCGAGGCAAACGTGCCGCCATCAGCCCTCACAGAGCCCTGTCCCTTCCCTGCCCGCGCTGTGCCGGGAGCGGCGGCCTCCGATGGCCCTGAGGGGTTTCACCCCACGCTCAAGGCTCGGGAGAGCTCGGAGTCGGAGGAGTGCAAGAGAAACTGTGGAGTTAACGCTCTGTCTCTAACGAAATCTTGTATGTTTTCTTCCTTTTTGTGTCCTCCGCTCGCTCGACACATACAGGAATAAACTTGGTCAAACCAAATAAAAACGGTTCCGCTCTCAAGAATTATTTGTCTGATGTTTAGATTCTGCCAACCTGTTGAATTGGCAATTACTGTTAGACTCGGAGAAGAATGGGTAAGCCAAACAGGATTTGTGGTGTTACAAATACGTATTGCCAATGAATTAGGAGACCACTCATTAAAAAAAAAAACCCAAAAAAGCCAAGGAGTAGAAGGTCAGTAAGGACTTGTCTCTTGCTGCAATTTCCAATGCTGTCACTTGCCTACTCCGCATATTCACTTGGGGTTTTTTTTAATCATTCTTCCAAGAACAAGGGGCTATTTGGTGGCATGGTCAAAAAAAAACCCTACAAAAATAACTTCCAGCAAAAATAACTACACTGAAAATTTAATTATACCATTCTTGTTTAATTCTTTAAACCGGACAGTACCTAGTTGTAAGATCCTATTTGTGCAGAAATTGCTGTTGTTCTTTTATTTTCAGCATTAGCTTAGCCTGTGAATTTGGATTTCTGCGTAAGAAACAGGTGAGAGAACGAGCAAGTAAACACAGAGCCACAGCACAGGCTGCGCTTTTCGGCCTCTTTCGCAAGTTACTCCATATGCACTCAACTTAATGGCTATGCAAACAAAACTGATACTGCTTCAGAAAAACATCTCCAGGGATAAGTTTGTATTTACGTATTTAATTCCCATTATGTAATTTTTGAAGCTGTGCGTGTCCCTGATACCTGAACTAAAGAGTAGTTAAAGCGGCTGACATTTGTAAGAGGCAGACAAACTGTTCAAATAATGCTAAAAGAGTTATTGCAGGTGGTTATCTTTATTTGTAGTTGATAAAGCTACCTAGAGTAACATCCAGCAGAGCAGTATCTACTTTTGGGCTTGTGACATGTTCATGTTTCTTGGAAGGCAAGAGTTTAACCCTTTATGAAGACCAGACTCAATAACTGGAATGTCTGTAATTCACTGCTGGGTTTGGTGGGGAGCCAGGATACCTGTGTTTCTGTGTGCCTGCCTATGAAACCACTGCAAGTGGGAAAAATTAACTCTGCCACAGGAAACAAAACTGAATGTTCATTGTATTATTATGCAGTTTGCGAGATAAAATCAAGGCAACATCCCTTTTGAGTCTATTAATTGATCCTGGGTCATGTTTTAACGGCTTATCACCCCACTGAAAGTACAGCTTTATAAAAAGTAGCTGAAGCACTCTCAATGTCATCATTCAACCTACAATTGTGACAAATAGTTTTTAAAAAAATTACACTTGTTTTCTACCTTTCTGAAAATCACAGACTATCTTTTTATGACTAAGCTTTTTATGCTTTGGTTTGTTGGTTGAGTTTTTTTCAAAATACATGAAAAAAGTGAGATATTAACTCTTGAGCTTGAGGGCTTTTTCCCTTCTGAACAAGGACAGTCCTACTATTGTTATTATTAGTGAAGGCTTTGTCTTGCTTATTGAGAGAGGAGGATGTTAAGAAGAAAAATACTTTCTTATACTGAGAAATAAAAAATACTCTGCTTTCTTTTTTTGGTAATATTTTCATGTATATTTAATTTTTAAATTTTTGTATGTGTATTGCTGGCTTGATACAATTTCAGAATTTAAATCAACTTTTATTGCAACTTAACACTGAGACACTTTTGAAGTCCATAGGCAGTCTTTGTCACGTGTTATAGGGGACAACTCAGTTGAATCATTTGAGGAATCTTTATAATGGAACAGAGATGTTCTGAGCTTCATCTGTGCCCAGAGAACCTCTGAGGTTACGAATTGTCCTAAAGAAATACAGCGTGGTAATGCAGAGATGATTAGGCAGATGCAACAGAAAAATTTTTCCTAAAATTAAAATTCCAGATTAAATTCTGTATTTTTTGTAGAATTAACATACATTAAAATACTCCTTTGCTTGATTGTAGTCTATTTTGGAGGAATCCCATAGGGAATATTTTGCTTACTAGATTCCTAGAAAAGAAAATCAAATTTTTATGACATTGTAGAAACAAGAATTAACATTTTGATGCCGATGAAAAACTCCACAAATTCTTCGTAAATCTGTGGTCTAGTTTCTATTTACGTTAGGCTTTCTGTAGTATTCATTACAACTGTGTGTCTTTAGAATAAAGACTTGATCCCATCTCAAACTTGGTTTGCTGTATAAGGCAAAGATAAGTGATTTGCATGACGCTGTTGTGGGCAATTACATAAGTTGTGCTTTTTTGAGCACCGAACACTAGCAGGTCTGAGCAGCTGATGGGAATGTAAACACTGCACTTTTTCTAAGCGAACTTTGTCTTTAGGTCCTTCTGTTCATTTGCATGTCTAGGCAGAAGGAATGGGTGGTAACTCAGCCTAACATACAAAACTCTGCTCCTTTCTGCAGATCAAACCCCAAGGCCAAACCCCAAAACAAGGAGAATACATATTGAATAGTCAAGTGAAAAGTTGTTTTCATCATTTGAATGAATCATGTGCCTTGACAGAAGCAAAAAGGAAAAGGAAAACTGATGGCTAAGAACTGAACTGAGGAATCATTAGTTTTCCCAGCTGCTGAATCTGTATCGACAGGTGCCCTGGAGATCTCAGCATCTCCCAGCTTTGATTCATTCTGGAACCAGATTCATTAAATGCACAGCCAGAGTCAGGAAATAGCACTGTGCAGCATCATACTGATACCCACATACAGCATCAGGCTTGGAGCCTGTCCTGACTCTGCCACCTCAATAGTGAGTATTTAGTAGAGTAATTAATTCTTCTCCCCTCCTTTTGTACCTTCACTTCCCAACAGCTGCTTATTATATGTACCTCACTCTTCTGGACTGATTGCTTTCCAAATTAACAAGTCACAGGGTTTCCTTTCCCCAGGTCCTAAGCCTAATCAAAAGCCTCCTAATCAAAACCTCCTTCAGAATCAAGTCACTGTGTAACTTTCATCAGTAGAATTGCTTTGTCTTTAACTTCATGACATTTACATTATAGCCCAAACAGCTAAATACAGTAAAGCAGTAAGAAACTGGATTCACAGAGGTTTGTAACACCGAAATACATATTTTCAAACCTTGATGACAGCATGATCCCAGTCATGGCAATAATAAGGAAAGAAATTCAATTCATAACCTTGTACAGACCAAGCATCTGGGAGAACAAGTCTCTGCTCCACCTTTCACATCTAGGGCAGGTGCAACCCATTGTGTGTAATAAGATGCCGGTGGTACTACGTATCTCTGCTGCATTTAGTGGGGAGCAGCCTGTTACCTTTACCTTGCTGTAGATTGCCATGGTGTTACAGAACTGTTGTGGGTGTTTGGTAACTAGCTGCTTTACAAGTGTAGTAGCATCTGTAACAACTTGTATTTGGGTTTTCCTTCCTTCCTGTAGTAGGACACATGCAATCAAAGCTTTTAAATGTCAGACTAGAAGGATGATGTTTATGCAATAATTGTCCAAATCAGCATTTTACGTACTGTTCCACAGAATAAGAAAGGAATTTATCAGTATGTACTGTAAAGCAACTTGGTGCAGTCCCTGTCTGCTCCTCTCATTCCCAAGCTGCCTGTGTGTGGTAGCAGTGTGGATCAGTTACCTCATGCAGCTGAGGGAGTGTTGGGTTTGCCATGTGGGAGAGACTCGTGCATGGCTACCCCACCAGCAGGGACCTGCAGTGCACGTGTCAGTGGGAGCTTTCTTCTTCATCTGTAGCGAAAATGTTTCTTGTGAAGGCTCTGCAGAGAGATTATTACAAACATGGAGGTTTTGTTAAAACATAAATTAATCAGCTTTATGGGTAAGCTAAAGGGGTGACTCAGTGGCACTCTGCAGCGCTGCAGGCCCGCTCTCACAGGCAGCAGGAGCAGCCCAGCAGTGCATCTGGACTTTCATGTCCTACATGCCAGCAGGGCTAATTCGTCCAAGTGTGACCAATTGTTCCCATGTTCAGATTTCAGTGCGTATCTTTCTTGCATGCAAAGTTACCTCACACTGCTATACTGTTCCACAAAGCTCTTCAGCAACTGTGGTCTGTGTGTGGCTACACTTTATGATTACTGTGCCTCCAGAAAGGCAAAAATGGCAGGCCTCAGCCTTGCTGTATTGAGTAAATTGACAATATCTCAACATATATAGTGTTGCTGTAATTTGAAATGTTAAAATATTAAATTGTATTGCATAACTGTTCTGTAAAAGATTCACTTTACTGATGCCCCAGCTGTATATATGAAGATTGTTAAAGAATTCAATCCTGAAATAGAATCTTTCAGGGCTAATTATCTTTGCTAATTGTGTTTATTTGAAGAAATTGTGGGCATTGAGGGAAATCGTGTGTGTAAGAACTGGAACAGACCCCTGTTGATTTTGTACTGCTGCTCTATGTAGAGCTGTACAGCAAACTTTTATAAAGGATAGAAAAACAGCTGCATGTGTTTGAAAGAAATATTGACTTGCTTTGAGTTTTTGTATAGTTAGTGGGATGTGCATATAATCTCTTGTCCACAAAAACATTTCCCACAAGTCCAGGGAGAGCTTTTCAGCAGAAATAGGATGTTTGAGCAGGGCAGGACTGAGGAATGATGCACTGCCTTTCCAGCCATCCAATTGCACAGACAGGAGAAGTCATCTTTTAATTGGAGACTCAGTAGTCTGAATTATATTAATGTTTCCCTGAAATACAGCAGCTCAAGGAATGAAGGGTATGATAGCTCCTTCACACCTTCTGTCACCTATCTATATTCTCCTGCCTGAATGACTGAGCTTTAAATAATGACAAATTAATTACTAGCATTTCTATTGTTCAGACACTCTATTCTCCTGCAGTAAGAAGCCAGCTAGGTGTCTCAGTGGTCACACAGAGGCCACCTCCCTATAAATTACACCGTTCTCTGACCCGTTCTATGTCTCACAGTTCAGGCTAATCATTGACAAGGCTTTTACGATCACAAGCTTTTAGTGAAGCTTTGATAAGACACTCCAGCAGTTCGTGGCAAATGAAGACAGTCTGCACAGTGGGAACTCCAGCAAATGAATGGATTTTTTTCAGTGTCAGTACAAGAAAACTGACTTTTAACGCTGGCACTATAAACTGGCATAATGTTTGGCCAACGACTGGGGAGAATTGTTGCTTTTTCGACATTAGTTTTCATATGGATAGTTACTGGGCTTGCTGAAGAGGGAAGATCTGTGTGGAAAAAGGAGCTCCACTTCAGCCCTGTGAGTGAAACACAGATGTTTTTGTATGACACTTTCCCCAAAGAGTTTCTCTGGGGTGTAGGGACAGGAGCTTTCCAGGTGGAAGGCAGCTGGAGGACGGACGGGAAAGGCTCCTCCATCTGGGACCGCTTCACCCACTCAGAGTTCAGGGATGCTGACAGCACAGGCACCTCCAGTGACAGTTACATCTTGTTGGACAAAGATTTGTCTGCTCTGGATTTTTTGGGAGTTACTTTTTACCAGTTTTCAATTTCATGGTCAAGGCTTTTTCCCACTGGAGTGGTAGCAGCTCCCAATGAAAAAGGACTCCAGTATTATAATACCCTTATTGACTCTCTGCTCTACAGAAATATTGACCCCGTGGTTACGCTGTACCATTGGGACCTGCCCTTGAACCTTCAAGAAAAATATGGGGGATGGAAAAACGAATCGATTATTGATATCTTCAATGACTATGCCACCTTTTGCTTCCAGACCTTTGGGGATCGTGTTAAGTATTGGATTACAATCCACAACCCTTATTTAGTGGCTTGGCATGGGTATGGCACAGGTATTCATGCTCCGGGAGAGAGAGGGAAAATAACAACTGTCTACTCTGTAGGACACAATTTGATCAAGGTACAGTATAACAAGATTTTATAAATTGATCTTGCACCACCATGGGAAATGATGGGAGGAATCAGTCTTGTGATAAATGTTTAAAAAAAACAACTTACACCAAGAAATAGTCTTAAGCTAATGCAGTCTTTCTGTTAATCCTCATTTTGCTCTTACTGTTCTTGTCACAACAGATGATGTAGTAATTACTGGTTTTAAAGTACATGTTTATTATTTTAATTAAATTATGGTTTGCATACAAAATATGGCTACTAAAAAGTAAGATTCCTTCTTTATTCTTTCCATTTAGTTAAACACACTGATATCACCATTCATTTGGCTACACTGAACAACTATTCTATTAGTTTAAAAGGAAATCTATTTACATTTGCATATTGAATCAATTCTGCTAGCCACAGAGTATGTATATATAAGTATGATTAGTTTTACCTTAGTAAGATCATAGTGCAAAACGTTTATTCCTAAACTAGCCAGGTTGGCATTTCTTGGGTTTGGAAGAAAACAAATGTCAGTTTGTCCAGTACTTGAGAATTTCAAATTATTTCCACGATATTTGTGACATTTAAATTTTTGTATCAGTCATTTATCAGCTTTCTTGTACAGAATTACACATCCAAAAGATTTGATCTCATGACAAGCAGTTTCCACAACTGCAGTACTATGTCTTAAGTTTGTGGTACGCTTCCTTTTGGAAGGACAAAAAAGTCGTATTTTTAAGGAAAAGGTGCAGACATTATTCCTGGTATTCTCACCAGCATTACAGAGTTTACAGCATCTCATAGCATTACAGACAGATTATTCAGTTCATCCTAGAAAGCAGGAAGCTCCTATGCACAGGAGCTTATACGCATTCTTATTTTCTCTTGCTATAATTTGAAATCATTTCCAGTGACATCAGTTTAAGAGATTAATTTATAATATCAAGACAGTCTGTAGTGCTAAAAGTACTCTACAGAGCAGGTCACTATCCTGTCTCTGCAGCTGCTATAACTCCCCCTGCTCAGACTATGTATTTGTGGAGATGTCACAAAGAGAATCTTTCTACTACATGCTATACATTATAAATGTAATTAATAAATAAATCTGAATGTGTTTGTCCTACAAAAAGGAATATGCATCTGAGAAAAAATTAATTGCCAGAGTGGTTTAGAATATTCTGCAACTGACCATTCCTATTTCTTGTATTTCCTTCTGGGCTTGAACCTTCAGAACTCCTTTTCAGAAAATTCCCACTGCAAGTCAATAGAAGTTTTACACACAGAAAGGTCATCGAGCATCTTGAGTCACTAACTGATTTCAGACTTAGCACAAGAATGATTTACCTAGGAATATTTGTGAAGCATCTCAAAAAGAACTGATGCTGAATAATTCTTTTTATTTTCAGGTGCCATATAAAATATATTTTCAGATACACGTAATACATACAAAAGATACCATGTAGGTTTGTAGCATTTCTTGCCTTCATTTCTGAGTGGCCCAGTCGAATCTGGAGTACCAAACAAGCAAGCACATGTGTTCTTCAATACTTCTGCTGAAGAATCAAATGGGTTTTCCAGGAAGCTGAGCACAGCTGGGTTTGGTATGAAAATTACTGACCTAAGCTCCTTGGTCAGTATTATTTAACTCTTAGACTGCATTTGATAGTTGCTTCTACTTCTAAAGTCTGTATAAAATTAATGACTTCAATGAAAGAGCTAATAAGACTTTCAGCAATACTCAATCCATTCACTAGAATTTTATCATTCTTGAGCAGAAATTATTTTCCTGTGGTATCCTCCTTACAGCCCCATAAATGTCACCTAAGGTATTAGCAGTTCTCTCCTGTAGCACTGTAAAATTTCAGAAGATTTCAGATTTGAGAATCATAAAAACCCTCAGATTTGTTGTAACGTATTTGAGGAACTTGGGTTTTATGATTGGAGTGGAAGGGGAATGGTACCAGTTGACATGAATGAATTCTTCATATCTATAGATATTTTTTGTTTCTCTTAATAAACAGTAATTAAAGCCAGCCATTCCAGAGAAGTCACAGCTGGTATTATCTGCTTCAAGTCAATTAGCCAGAATATTTCTCATATAATTTTGTGTGTCTGAATGTTCACTTCATTTCGTATTGTTGACATTACCATATTAATATAATGTATTGATGCACAATCAGGATTCATGAGTTGTGAAATAGATCTCCTTTGAGAGGCAGGGAATGTTGTAAGAGATTTCACATGGCATTTTATTCCAGGACTGGTATATACAGGTCTGCTCTCAGACACTGTATTGTGGCTACCTTCTGATTCATCACCACTTGCAAACCAAAACCAGAATCCCAGAAATAAAAGACCAACCACATTGTCAGGTTTTGCAGTGTGAGGCAGGGGCTGTTAAAGCTGTTGCAAAGATTGCTACTTATGTCAGCAGTTTTAGGAAGAGCCACGTTCTTGGCCATGTCAAGGCTTCAGTTTTGGACAGGCTGCTGACAGACTGTTCTCAGTGCTACCAGGTCTACCCATTAACTATATGCTGAGCAGGAAAAACAGGCCTGTGATGCTGAAAAGAAGCTAACCTGGCAACCACACTGCTACACAGCAAATTGATGAACATAATTCTCAAGCCTTTTTTTACTACCTATGGATGAACTGAGGCTCTTGCACGAATCCTACATTTAGTTTCATTTCCTTGTGCACTGTTGCAGCTGTGGTGTTGTGAAACCTAATCACCATTTACATACACCTATAAAAGAGCGCTTTTATGTGATATAGCAGTCATAAACTGAAGCTACACTTCACAGAATCACAAAAACAACATAACGAACCACAAAACCTCTGCTTTTAGGACTTCAAATTACTTTATTGTAAAAATGGTTTGAAAGCTGCTGGAGATCTTTGCATTTCTGGAAAAGGGCAGGAGAAATCTCTCTTCATTTTAAACTATAAATTTAGTAGGCAAAAGAAATATGTCTTAAAACTGAAATAGTTGGTTGGCATAAGGAAAAGGTCATAGAACACCAGGTTGTAAGGCGACGTCAAGGATTATCTCCATGCATTTTAGAACTGGTTAAAAAAATATCTGCTTCAGTGAATGATAGATCATAACCTTATTAATGCTTTTCGACAAAAGTAAGATTGGTCTGTCTTCATCCTGCCCTAGAGCCCCATGGTATTGGCTTGCACAAGGCATTGCTGGTGCTGTATCCCCTGCTGCCTGTGCTTTTCCCCGTGCCTTGCATCCTTTTAAGGGAATGCCTCAAATCCATCTGTTTATGAAACAGCCCTGCCTTTTACTTGGGGTTTGCTACCTAAGATCCAGAAAGAGGGCCAGTGAATGCAGAAGTAAAGGCTGCTAAGTGATCCAGTGTGGGGAAAATAATCCACAGAACTCAAAATTTCATGCTATTATGTATGTTATTCATACACAGAGGGTAGTAATTGCTACTGCTCACTTGAAAGGACCTGACACTACATCTGTGGGAATGAATGGGGTACCTGAAGTTTGACGCTAAGGGGTTCACTTCGATAAATCCCTTGTCAATTGTATGATCATTATGACTAATGAGGAGCATGTGGAATCTCACACATGGAGAGTGGCCATCGAAAGTGTATCTCCTTTCTTCATGAAAGGAGACTGTACAAAGGCAACAAAACAATTAATGATAACCTGGAACTTGCTATGTGACATTTGAAAGGCACATGAAAGAAAATACAAAACCTATGAGCTTTCTCCTGAGGCAGCTGTCCTACTGAGGCAGAGAAAAAAATGGCACATAGAAAAAAATTTAGATGTATTTCTCTGACTTAACAGTAAAGAAATTTGACAAGCAAGAAAATACAAAGCAGATGAATCATTGTGGCTGGAGCTACGTGAGATATATAGCTGATATATAATTACCATTTTCTCTGTATCTAGTTATGCTCTTTCATACTTAGACTGAGCTTTATAAAGATCACAAGCTGAGGGCTAGGCTTTCTTCCTCCTCTGTCTAAGTGCCTTCCAGGCAGTTCTGCCGTTGCTGCACAATAGGTAGAAAGGGGATTTTTATTTCCCCTGCTAAAGGTTATTCACACTCCTTCCCTCTGACAGAAAAGCCCAGGAGAGATGTCAGAATGAGGTGTCCCTAAAAATTTTCTTAAAGGACATCCCGTAGTGGGAAAAGGCACTAAATTCCCTTCAAGCCTTGTGTCTCTGTATAGATCTATTGCAGGCCAGGTTCTACTCCCAGCTCTTCAGTAGCTCTCACTATGCCAAGATGGTACTTGATGGATACTGCTTTCTTTGGGATCTGTGGATCAGTGTGTGCCAGAAACGTCCAGTAATTCACCCTCCTTAAAAACATATTTCTACCAAATGAAGAGGGAATAATTCTTCCTTCTTTGTCCAACCAGACTCTTTCTTCCCTTCTTCCAAAGGGGAATCCTTTCCTCAGTATGTAGAAAGATGAAGCTACACAAGCACCTGTATTTCTTACAGCAGGAGGGAAACCTGGCTCCATTAAGAATGGCTCTTAGGTGGACACCAGAGTCACCTATGTTTGTAAATGTCTTTGCTGGAAGATTTTTCAAACAGCAGTAGCCATCAGTGATGGGATAAAATTTAGTCCCGATTCACACTTTTTCTGGTCTGATTTTTTATTTTCAGGTTAGCTTTCTTAAACTTCTTGGCAATCATTAGGAAAACTGTAATCCAAATGCAAGATGGTTAGTGTACAACAAATTAACCACAGAATCACAGAATCAGTAAGGTTGGAAAAGACCTTAGNGCAAAGCCTCAGTTCTTCAAACCACCCCCTTAAAAATGTAGTTGTCTGCATCTCAAGAGTCCTTTTTTTCCTTCACAAGGATTGAGAAACTGCTAATTTGCAAAGTACGTGCTTTAGCTCTACTGCCTATGTGGCATCTTTACCATCAACCAAAAGAGCCTGGAACTGAAACACAGTCTTCAAATAAGCCACACACACTTGCTCTTCTTCTGAAGGGATGTTTAACATCATCATCATCAGACTGTATTCCAGCTCTTCATGGTTTAAAAAGCAAATGATTAAACAAAAAGTCCAAATAATTTTATTAGCATTTTTTTAGTTTTTCTAAATGTTCCTGCTCTCCAGCACACTAAGGAATCATTTCTATATTAATACCAGGAAAATATGCTGAAATTAATGAGTCATATGTATCTAGAATAAATACACAATATTGATCCTGCTTTAACTGTGTATTTAGCCTTGACATTTGTCCTTGATCTACCAAGGAAAGTGAAAGATTAGGGATTAAACTCTAACTGAAAAACGATTAGTCAAGATTTACTCAAAATACACAATTTGATGTAGGATGCAGCTTTTAAATTTGATGCTTGTTTTATATCTGATTTTACAAAACAAATTAATCAGCTGATTTCATCAATAACAGTTTGCACACAGTGAACAGCTTCTATCTAAGAATGTTAATCTGCTTTACAGATATAATTAACAACTCAAACCAGAATTACAGGCAACCAAATACTATTGCATCTCCTGTGTCTGTAAAAAAACCTACTAGAGACAGTGCCAGGGTTTTTTTCAGTAAGAGTTAATCCTCAGAATTAAGTCATCAATGATATATATGACTTTATGTATGAGAATCCTATCTTGAGTCATATTACATGTACATATTTGTACATGAGTTCTATCCCTCTAAAACGATACCTGTGGCTGTATTCTCTATTGCAGACAACATTTAATTTAAAAGTAAATTTACTTTCTTCTAATCAACTCCTGAAGATGTGTACAAATACAATGAGCTGTTTCTGACTGCCTTCTACATGTCAATATTGCATTCTAATTAGCTGGTTTTTGGCAAAGTCACCGTTCTCCCTTCACCTAGAAGTGTGATTGCTGATTTACCTGGTGCTATTGTTATGGTATTGTCACTGTGCATTATACAGCTCACTTCAGCAGGGGTTTTCTTGAGAAGCCAATGTACCCGTATGCCTCTCATTAAACAAGGGTGTTAGTGCCCTGTGTCTGGGGAAAAAATGGACTAACCAGGTGAGAATTAACTAGAGGCAGAGAACAAAGCAACCCTGGCCCTAGAAGCCATCCCAGGCTGCAGGGACTTTCAGGAGAGAACAGTGAGGGGAACTGAGGAGATGACACCGGCCACTTAAATTTTCTGATGAGGCTGTATCTTGCAATTTGCCTCATGAGGCCACTTTTGTTGGCTTCCCTCTTCAGCTCCAGAACCCGCATTTCAAAGGTTAGTGTTACTTATCAGTATTTTCAAAGTCAGACCTTGAACAAATGTTACGAGCATGACCTTAGAAACCATAAACAACTGATACACAAAATTTCACAAACTGTAGTTCTTTGGTACTCCCCAGCTTAAACAAATATCTACCTGACATCAGGTCTTTTGGGGTATTTTAACTGTCAAGACTGTGTGTTTCTAGATAAATTAACTGAAATTATTGTCAAAGGTAAGCAATGCTGTTTGTCTTGGTAATGATGAAGGTCTAACTCGGCACTCTGTGTTTCACAACGCTTTCAATGTTTTCCCTGGGTGCAAACAGTTATTTTCTTTCCAGCCTAAGTGTATAAAGCCAAACTTCAGGCATAAGGTAAACCCTGAGTTACTTGACAACTCTTGAGCTGGGAGAGGTCAGCTCCCCTCTCGTGTCAGATCCTCTGGTGTGATCCACACTGTGATCCAGAGTCACCCTTCTCTGACCACTGTGCTGTCCTGTTTTCCTGGAGGATTTTGACAATGTTAGTGGTTCCTCAGTATCCCACATATTTCTGGTTTCATGTAAATTTTGTCTGCTGTATTTAAGTAATTAACGACACGATCTCTCCTGAAATTTAGACCTATTTCAAAAAGCGAAAAGCCACAGCCCTAACGTGTCACGGGAACAGTGCATGAGTTACTGGGCATTACCCTCATCCCCAGGTACCTTTCAGGGTGACAGTGATTGCCCATTACAGCTGTGCAGGGTAACTGTTGATATTTCCATATAAACCTGCAGTGAATCAGATGGAGTTACCTGCCTCTCTAGCTGCCAACACACACACAGACTTACTAGGGTTACAATTTAAAGGTATTTTTCTCTCATCAGGCTCACGCAAAAGTTTGGCACAACTACAGAGAACACTTCCAACCGTATCAGAAGGGAATGATGTCCATAGTACTGGGATCCCACTGGATAGAACCTAACAAATCAGAAGATGAGTTGGACATTTCTAAATGTCAGAAGTCTATGCAGAGAGTACTTGGATGGTTTGCTAAACCTATCCATGGGGATGGTGATTATCCAGAAGAATTGAAAAATGAATTCTCCTTCTTGCCCCGCTTCACCAAGGATGAAATAAACTACATAAAGGGAACAGCTGACTTCTTTGCATTTTCCTTTGGTCCTAATAACTTTAAACCTCCAAACACTCTACCAAAAATGGGACAAAATCTGTCACTCAATTTGAGGGAAGTACTGAACTGGATTAAACTGGAATACAACAGTCCTCGAATCTTGATTGCAGAGAATGGCTGGTTCACTGACAGCCATGTGAAAACAGATGACACCACAGCCATCTACATGATGAAGAACTTCGTAAATAAGGTTTTACAAGGTTAGTACACAAGTTATTTGCTGGGATTTTCAGAGAGCACTTCAAGATCATTTGATATTCAGCTCTGTCATGATTTAATCTTTTTTTTTCTTTAAGAGATAATGGCAACAAAGTTAATAATTAATTATTTATACTGCGTGAGTACAAGTCACGGATCAGGATCTACTGGTGCTAGGTGTTGTACAAACACAGAAAAAAAAAAATATAGTCCATGTCCCAGAAAGTTAAAGTCCAACATCTGCGGTGGATTTTAAAAATAAATAAGTAAAAAGCTGTGTCAGAAATTAATGAAAACAAATCGATTGGATATCATTTTTCACTGCTGGCAGCTCAACTGTAACATCTTTGTGTGGATACATACCTTGACAGAAGGAAAATGAGACTGTGACTAAAGACTGTCATTGACATGCTGGGGTCCTGCACCAATTTAAAATGCAGGAAGGAAGGAAATGAGCAGAAGTGGAAACATTCTTGAGGAATATTGCACACCAGAGACACTGTGTTCTGGTAACACAGATTTAATCTTGGATTTGCCCTTCATAAAGCCAGTACTGTGTATGGGGTGCTCTCTGAAGGCAAAAGATTTAATTTTGTATGAAATATAAACACTGGTAGTACCTTAAGCCTCTGCAGAAACAGTATTTCTTTTTACTTCCAGCCAGTTTGTAGGATTGGTGCTGGAAGTGGGGCAGCTGCTGGCCCTGAGAGCCATCGTCCCAGCAGCTGCCCCACTGCAGATCCCTTTACAAAAACCTCAGAAAAATCCTCAGAAAAGGGAAAACACAAGCAAGGCACACTCAGACACCAAGTCGGGCACTGTATCACCAACAACTACAATTAAGCTCCAGAGGAAGATTATCCATATGTATTTAAAGTTGGTTCAAATTGGAAACTTCACATACTGCAACTGTACAATATATTCTGCCTCATATTTTTTGAGGAACTTACATTCCAGTATTTGATTTATGGTATTTTAAATAATGCAGTGACACGATAGGAAAGTCTAGATACATGCCTGAATTTTGAAATATGGAATGGGTAGTTTTGTGGACACATACACAAGAAAATCCATAGCATGTTCATTTTTTGAATCCTCTACAGCAGACCTGGGTGTGATAACCATCCATGGATTCACACTTTCAATATTCAACAAATAACTACTTGTCAAGAATTGTCATTGTTCTGATGTACGCAGATATTTCATCCTCTGCCTCAAACCACAGGATTACCTCTTAATTAAGGCATTTTTTGTGAGGCAAAGTAATTTATCCAATCAGGAGTAATATTTGGAACATGTTTTCGTATTTTTATTTACACAGAAGTCAGGTATAAATTCGCTGTTTGCAGCAAAATCAATTAGATCATGTTCACCCCAAAACATGTATTTGTATAAGCCAGATTATACTGGGCTGGAGTTTAACAGCCTACAAGGAGCTATATTCATGTGTGTGTGTGTAACTCACAGCACCATGAGTGATGAAAACAGGTGATGTTACACATCACCATCACAAGGAACTGACCTCAGCCATGATCTAGGGATGCAAGTAGCCTGTGCATACTGAAACTGTAACTCCTGCAGGACTCCATGACTGCACCTGCCATAGACACAGAAACATCCTGACATCTCCTCCTGTGAAAGTCACCTCTGGTGACACAGGGAGCTTAGTTAACTCCTGACCTTTTCTACCTTCAGCTCCTTGCTCCTGGCCCCAGCCATTCCCCTTTTTCAGGAGCATTTTCTCATCCCCACCCTTAACATTCAGTGAGGATCCTGCTTTCTCTTTCTGCCTTGTTCTTTCACTGTCCCTGCAGACACTGCTAAAAGCACACTATCACACTGATGCACAGGATCTCTACCAATCACCTGACTTTTAATCCTTCTTACCACAAAATATACATAAAACAGTGCTTTTTCCCTTATGCATTTAAACAGACGCAAATTCTCACCTAGGCATGGACCATCGCAACTACTACAGCAGCTTTTGTTCTGACAATTAAACTTAGCCCCCATGCGTTCCATGTACTTCTAGAAACAAAAATATTCTCAGTTGTCAGTTATGCTGTCCCTAGAGGTCTGCTCCCATTTGCTCACCCTTCCTCACTGTACACATGAAGTACTCCTCTTCATCTGCAAGGCCCTTCTGGCCTATCTCTATCCTCTACATCATCCTTCACTTCTGCATTTTGTATATTTTCAGGTATTTTCCTACTTTCTCCCATGGTTTCCCTAATATTCGTGATTCCTTCATCTTATTATTCTTGCATTGCACTCCTTCTGCTATCCAGTATTCTGGCCCTTTCCATCAGCTTCTCATATACTCACATTGCAACCTCTTGGGCTTTCTGATTTCTTCATCTGGCAAGTGGGAAAATACGCTGCTGGACTGCTGGGCAGCTTGTTACTCTGCTGCATGAATGCACAAACTGTGCAAAACTGCTTCCTGCTGAAGGTGCAGCGCGATGTGACTAAGGCAAAGGAGGTCAGTGGAAATACAAAATTATGCAAAGGAAAACGTCCTTAGAAAATAAGGCTGAGTGATGTTGGGAGAGAATGTAACATTAAATCAGAATACATCACCTTTATTGTTTTAGTCGCGTGGTGGACGATAAGTAAAACACGGTTTCTCCAAGGTCTGTGTCAAAGTCCTCAGTAACCCCACTTGGTCACTGCTTCACCCTTACCTTATGTTACCCAGTCCTTACAAGGTTAACATGAGGAGTTATCCTGCATTATTTCCTAGCTTAAAACTAGCAACAGGCAGCTAACAGGACTAAGTTTGGACATTTTCTTCTGGGCTGGCAGCTGGCACATGCTCTAAGTGGGTAAAAAACATTGTGGTTTGCTGGTGTCCAGCGAGAAGCTGCTTTCCAGGTTCTCCTGCCCTTCCTTCAGGTTCCACATCTGAGAAAGCAGAAGTGTTGTCATCTTTTTCATATATTTTATCCAAAAGATCATATGTAGACCACTTTGCAAGGTAGAGGGACATTAAGATTGCCGAAAGAAACATGCATGCACTGCACCCACCCTGTGACTAAATCAGTCTTTTGCTTATTTCAACTTCTTCTAAAGGCATTAACTGTCCCATACCAACACGTTACATTTTTCAATTTGCAAGCTGAACAGACATTCCTAAATCTTCGAGCTTGCAGGGATCTTTCAAATAAAGGTAGAGGGGTTTAGCTTCATGACAAAGTCACAATCTAGATCAACTGTTGCCCCCTGAATTTTTACGCATGATTCTCTAATTTCATTCGTATATACTACTGGCAAGTTGTCAAATGCAACTTAAAGCCTGGCTAGTGTTGGTGTAGTATTTTATTTTTGCTCAGAATTGAAGCAAAGCATCCTGCAGTAACTGAATTTCTTAAGGAACGAGTGACATATTTTTTTAATGAATAAAGACCAAGATATATGTATAATGCAACACTTTTGCAATTAATTACAATGGGCCAACAATGCCATGGGTGTTGAGAAGACACTCAAGGTTGTCAAAGTGAATAACCCTTTCTCATAAATGTCCCTTATATATGTTGGAATACTAAATATAAGACTCATGGATGTTACTTTCTCTTATGTAGCTATTAAATATGACGACGTAGATGTGTTTGGTTACACAGCCTGGTCCCTCCTTGATGGCTTTGAATGGCAACATGCTTACAACATCAGGCGTGGATTATTTTATGTAGACTTCAAAAGTGGAAAAAAGGAGAGGATTCCTAAGTCATCTGCACTTTACTACAAACAAATCATACGAGAAAATGGCTTCTTCCCAAGGGAGTCTACACCAAGCTTGCAAGCTCAGTTCTCCTGCGACTTCTCCTGGGGTGTCACCGAGTCTGTCCTCAAGGTAAGCTGTTCTCTGCTGGAAACAGAGTGATCAACAACTTTACTTTGTAATGAATGACTGTATACAGCACCTTGCATTCAGGAATGCACACTGCCAACAGAAGTTAAGCCATAATTGCACAGTTCAGCTTCATGCACTTTAGAGGTTTTCAGATGAAGTGCTCACCACAGGAGCCCTTCCAGGCCTAGCCCAGCCTTGCCTTCCCTCTGCTTGCATCTCCATGTGGCAGATCAGGTTAGGAAACTTCAGACTAAGAAGTTGACTCCAGTCAATTGTTCCTGGCTTATTTTTCAGCCAGGGGTTTCCAAATCCAGTCTGCAATGTGGCCATAGGGATGCCTATGGCAGCGTGACAGAGAGGGTGGCACCGGGCAGGGACAAGGTGGCAGCAGAGCTCCCTGCAGGCTCAAGGTCTCATCTGAAGTGACCGAAACAGATTCCTGCATTGACCCTGGCTCTAAGTGCCACTTAGACAAGTGGATAAGAAGCCATTCTTTAAAAAGACACAGAGCACAGGTGAAGATAACCAACTTAGAGCTTTTACCATCTGAACTCACATTTGAAAAAAGATCACACCATCTTTTGTCCAAACTAGTTTTTAAAATCCATTTTTCTTTGATTTCTGCTTCAAACTTGGTAAACAAGCCAACTGTATGGATGGCCAGTGTTGGGGTGCTCTTTTTGTCATCACAAAGACAGTCCCATGACCAGTATCAGCCTCAAAAAAATGGCAACAAAACCCCAAAAGGTAACCTATTCACTGACAACCATAGGAAAAGAAAAAGCAAAGCTTCCATGTATTTTGTTAATATAAGGCATGGAAAAGTCCATTTAAAAAAAATTAAATATTTAATAAAGTATTTTAAACATTGTATTTTTAAACGTACAAAATGAACTTTAAAAAATTGGAAATATGGGGAAAAAACCCCGTGTGCTACACGGAACATTGTTAACTAGTAGGAGATAGAAGAGAGATAACTAAATGCTACAAGCTGTTTGTGTCAGATCACTATGCCTCAGTTTCACAAGACTGACTTCAGCAGCAGTGCCAAAATAATCTGTGCTTGCCTTGCACAGCCCCTGTTCTTACCACTCGCTCTCCTGGCAGCTGTCTGAGAACTGCTGTTTGCATGACCACAGGGTGAACTTGATCAGGGAGATGTATCTGTGTGAAAACCTATGGCATGTAGGCTGGGGGCAGGGGAAATACCAGTGTGTAACCAAACAGAAAGGAAAGTACAATTTTAATGTTTTCTGTAGATAAAGGAAGAGACCAAGTAAGACGACCACTAAACCAAGGCCCTTACAGGTGAGATGGTTATTGTCTTCCCCCAGCAGCATCTACACTGCTGGGGATCATCCACACTTCGGATATCCAGCACTAGTCCTACAGCTAAACAGAGGAAGAAATGCAGGCACTCATTTAATTAAACCCCATTGTAACATCTCATTCTTGTTTTCACAGGCGGAATTGGTGGCCTCCTCTCCACAGTTCTGCGATTCCAGCCTGTACCTCTGGAACATCACAGGAGATGGGCTTCTCCACAAAGTCGAAGGAGTAAAGCTAAAAACACGACCAGCACAGTGCACAGATTTTGTCAGTATTAAAAAGCAACTTGACCTCCTGGAAAAAATGAAAGTCACCCATTACAGATTTGCACTCGACTGGTCACTGATTTTACCCAATGGAGATTTGTCAATGGTCAACAGGCAAGTTCTTAGATATTACAGGTGTGTGATTAGTGAAGTACTGAAACTCAACATTCAATCCATGGTCACCTTGTATTATCCAACTCACGCCTACCTGGGCCTGCCGGGTCCTTTGCTGCAGACAGGAGGATGGTTGAACCAATCTACTGCCCATGCTTTTCAAGACTACGCAGCTTTATGTTTTAGAGAACTTGGTGATTTGGTTAAACTTTGGATTACAATAAACGAGCCGAACCAGCTAAGCAACGTATACAACAGGAGCAGCAATGACACCTACAGGGCAGCACATAATTTGTTAATAGCACACGCTATGGCCTGGAGAATATACGATGAGCAGTACCGGTCCTTCCAGGATGGCAAAGTGTCCCTGTCCCTGCATTCAGACTGGGCTGAGCCTGCCAACCCCTACTTTGAATCTCATTCAAAAGCTGCCAACAGGTTTCTTCAGTTTGAAATAGGCTGGTTTGCCAATCCCATATTTAAGACTGGGGACTATCCAGCTATTATGAGGGAATATATCAGCTTTAAAAATAGAGAAGGCCTCTCATACACTTTGCTGCCATCTTTCACAAGTGAGGAAAAGCAGCTCGTCAAAGGTGCAGCTGACTTTTATGCACTGAATCATTTCACCACCAGGTTTGTGATTCATGAGCCTCAGAACGGGAGCCATTACGAATTTGATCGGGACGTTCAATTCCTGCAGGATATCACCCGCCTGAGCTCCCC
Organism: Pitta sordida; assembly: GCA_013390025.1. Lineage (NCBI taxonomy): Eukaryota > Metazoa > Chordata > Aves > Passeriformes > Pittidae > Pitta > Pitta sordida. The sequence goes on from WEKX01024724.1 coordinate 27,973, forward strand.
CTCTCGCCTGGCAGTGGTGCCTTGGGGAGTGCGCAAAGTTCTCAGGTGGATTAAAAAGACCTATGGCGACATCGATATCTACATCACAGCAAATGGAATAGATGACCAGTCCCTAGGCAATGATGAACTTCGAAGTTATTACTTGGAAAAATATGTACAAGAGGTTTTAAAAGGTATGATTACAACTATATGATAGATTCAAGTTCCCCAGAGTCGTTTCCATGGCTCACACCCCGGCATTCCTTAGGCAGGCTGTTAGGACTTGCCCTGCACAGAGCAAGTTCTGGTTCAGATGCAGGAACTGGCCATCAGCATTCAGCCCCCTGAGGGGCCCGATTCTGCATCACACTCAGAGCAGACACAACAAAAAGCAGTGCCTTGAAGTCCCTCACAGGAAATGCAGCTACAGCTGCTTCCAGTGTAAACCATGTGAGAAGCCGTCTGGCCATGCACATACAGCAGAATAGTTATTCAGGAGTTACCAGGAGATGGGACTTGAGACTAACAACTCCTAAGAGACAACTCCAGTTTCTACTCTCCACAGAAAGCCAGGAGCCTTGCTTGCTTGCTGAACTAGAGTAATTGGTCAGGAAAGTGCAAGCAAGACCAAGGAGACCTGGAGAGACAGTGAGGAAATAGAGCAGGGCACTAGCAGTGCCAGCTGCTGTAGAAGGGGAGTCGAACTCTAGCTCCTGTTCCACTACTTGCTATCTCCTGGACACCTATTTAAATACAGTTTTTCACTTTAGAGAAAAACAAGTAACAGTTATGGATGTAGAGGACAAAAATATGCAAGGCAGTGATCTTCAGCAATAGCTTATTAGTATGTATATGAGAAATCCTCCCATTCCTCTTCCTCCAACCACTTGGCAAAGAAAAGTGGTGAGCCACAGGCTACCAGAAAGGCCTTGGTACCTGGATGTACCATACATCCCCCTCCTCACTATCCCCCGTGGGCAAACACTAGTGAGATCCCTGCTCAGGATGTGGGGTGGTTAGAAGCTTTTCTGAGGCACCTGTCACCAAGCATAGCCAACGACGTATCCTTGTTTCTCCTCTGCAGGAGTTAGCTGCAGGACTGAGCAGCCAAGTTTGGAGCAGGGTAGGAATTTGTGGAAAGCTCGTTTCATGGCACAGATGGGCAGCTGCTCCCCAGGTCATCCCAGCTGGGTTCAGTGAACAGCAGCATCTGGCTTCTCCTAGAAAGGGCAAACTCCCAGCTCCAACCCCATCCAAACGCGGCTTTCACGGGCTAGGTCCAGAAAATTGCCAAATGTTAAGGGTTTTGAAAAACAATGATCCACAATTGAGATGCAATTACACTTCTTTAAATAGCAAGAATTTCAAATCTCTATTCATTACCAGAAAGTTTGCAGGATTTATTTACAAGGTTTTATTAATGTTTGGTTTTGGGTTTTTTCCTTCTCAGCATACCACATTGACAAAGTCAAGATTAAAGGCTACTATGCATTTAAACTGACTGAGGAAAAATCTAAGCCCAGATTCGGATTCTTCTCTTCAGATTCAAAAGGAAAGCCTTCAATCAAGTTCTACAATACCCTGATAAGCAACAATGGCTTTCCTGCCGACTCCTCACTCTGTGGGCCCTCTAACCAAGAAAAGCAGTGCAGCTTCTGCTTGTTTGTTTCCCAGAAGAAACCATTAATATTCTTTGCCTGCTGCCTTTTCTCTACCCTTATCTTGCTTTTAACCATTTTTTTCCACAAAAGAAAAAGAAGAAAACGTTTTAAGGCAAAAAGCATCCCGTGCATGTGTGTTTCATTTTAAAAGGGGACAAAAGACCACTGCCAGTGAGATCCACCACTGTTTGCATTCTACAGTGGGTGATGCACCTCAAGACAACTGTGGGAAAGCAGAGTCACTCCAGTCACACACACCAAGCATTCTGTTCAAAAACAGAAAGTCACACACAGAGGAAGAAGAGCCATGAGATTTGTTTCTGGCGAAATGAGACCCCCCTACTGTACACAGAAGATAAATTCATCTATTTAAAGACAAAAAAAAAATTACTCTCCTATGCCTTGGAATTACCTTTCAGTTTGACTTGTGAAGAGAAACTAAGCTTTGTGAACTGATACACACTTTTCTATGAACCAAAGCATCTTGGGATGTATAGTCATGAATGTTGCTGAGCATGAAACTGCAGCTGTTAGGGTTTACAAATAAAAGTGTTATTAAACCCCACAAACCTTCAGCTAAGTACACCAGCAAGAAAGAAATGTCCTGGGCCAGCTTCTCACCCCTAAACCAAATCCAACTCCGTTATTGAACAACATACAAACCTTCACATATTGGGTGTAGTAGTTTTAAGCAAATGTAACTGGAGACAAGGCAAGATCAGATACATACAACGTTTTTTAATCTCCAAAATGGGGCATTCATAAAATCTTTTACTATCACTGGTCATCAAAACAAATTGCAACTATTAGTCCACTCAAGAGAGTGACAAATGTACATAATCATCCAAGTGGGTCTTCAGGCAATTTCTGGAACTGATGCATGGATGCCTTCCTCACTATTACGGCTTTAGCAACTTGTTGCCAAGTATGTTTCTGCACTATTCCAGTATTTTCTGTGAATAGTTTTTCAAGACTGAATAGAAACTCCAAGTGACAATGTGGATTTTACCACAGCACAGAAATAGGTAGTACGTACAACCTCTCAATTAGCTGTTGTGACATGTCAGGAGTAGCAACCAAGGAAAAAATCTGTACCCGAAGATGACACAAATCACTGCTGGTCAAACTCAGCAATATGCTCTGATGGAACTTTGAGGTCAAGTCCTTTGTTTTCTTAATTGAGCAACACAAATAAAGCATCATATTTTCAGACTACTGCTTCTATCTGTGTATTTAGTTTAAATGTTCTTATAAATCTAGTTCTACTGATTTCATTCTTGTGTTTAACCTACTTCAGATTCTGTCATCACAAGTCTTAAGTCTGAGGTTCTGAAATGACACGAAAGAACACTGGTCTCCCTGTGAGAACATTGCTTTTGCCATTTCTTCATGGCTTTGCACTCTGGGTCCACACTAACAATGCGTTTTCCCAACATGAGACTTCACTCAAACTGAACATTTTCAGACTGAGAGGGTAAAGAGTACACTGTGCCAACATGATCTTTCTGTGGCAATCTGCTTCTCCAGAACCCAAGGATCTTGAAGAGGCTCATGAAAACACCATTCAGTTCTTTAAAAAAAAAAAAAAAAAAAAAAGAAAAAAAAGACCCACCAAACTCTTTGCNGAAGAAAGAAAAGACCAAGATATGAAATAGGTTTCATTTTATTAAACCTCTTGTGGTGTTCTGGTTTTGAATGAGGTTCTCTCAGCTGGCATTGTTGACACAATGTCTCATGGTAGTTGGTATCAGGATCCAGACAACTGTAAATAAAATGTTACGAGCTTTAGAGAAGTTTTAGCAGTGCAAATGTGGAAGTTTACAGCCATTTGATGTTCATTTATCAAGTATCAGTAGCTGAAAGAATTTGGTTTTTTCCAAATGAGATTACTAAACAACAGATCATGACTGTTTAACAAGCAGGTTTTAAGTTGTTGCATCTCTCAAGGAACTTGGAACAGCACTGAAAATTATTTTTTCAGCAGCTTGCAAGTGGCTGGTACCTGGCTGGTGATAAAAACATCTGGTTTCTGAAAGTCAGTTGATCTGCATCCTGCCCCAGGCTTAGGTTCAGAAGGCAAACAAGATGTGACTTATCTGCAAGTCAGCCTGTCCCATCCTGCACAAGTGTTGTGCACTATGCACGGAACCATACATAGCTGAAACACATCAATCCTTTAGCGGTTCAAATTCCTAAATTATCCCCAAATCCTTGTACTCAACTTCAGTAACAAGTGCCCATACACAATGTAAATAGTTGTCCTTGTTAAAATGACCTGTTTATCAGCATTTGCACATGAACTCCACAGAGAACCTTTACATAAAAATTGTGTGCTTATCACATTTTAGGAGGGCAGTGTCCAGCCAGGAGGAACATTAGTCTAAGGTCTTCTCTGTAAATAGCTGTAAACTGGTGTGTCAGGCCAGGCCAGCTGGTGTTAGATTCTCAGCCACCACTGCAACCAGCACTTACAGGACACAGTACACCACTGCAGAGAAGCATTTCTCCATACAGCAGCATGATGCCAAGTTGATGAGAGTTGAAAACTGTCAAAAGACCTAGGAAAATTCAAGTTTCATGATATGCCTTATGATGCCTTTTACAAACACAACTTCATCCCTGTTGGGGCTCTGCTTAATCACAGCCACGTTGAAGCAGGTAAACCCTGTCAAGTCTCCACCTCTACACAGAAGATGCACAATGTGCATTAAGATGATACCAACCTGTGAGTTTCACTCGTCTGCCTGCTGTACTGTTCCTTTCTCAGAGACATAGATACCATCCAAGAATTTCCTGATATCCTTGTTCTTGACTGTGGTGGCTTGTTGGATCAAGGCAGCTGCAGACAAAGCAAAACCATCAGCACAAAGAGGTCTGAACACACTTACAGCCTTTAAGCTCCAGTACTTCAATTAACAAACAGAACTGTCACCTAGAGAAAAGGAGTTACCAACTTGAGATCTGCCAAGTCTAAAGAAAACAGAATGGATATGACTAAGTAGGGCTTGGACCTCAGGGCAGTGACAGTTCATCACTGCCCACTTGTACAAACGAAAAGCTAAAGTTTGGTACCAAAAAGGCCATAAACACTGGCTCCAAGGCCTTCTAAAGATATCTTTAAGCATAGAAATAGCTTAAGGGACAATTAAAAGCTGTTATGGTGCTTGAAGGAAAAAAGTTCTGGCCTGTCATTTACCTCAGGGTTTGAGGAAAAAGTTTGCTAAGCTGACACCTTCAGATAAAAGTGTCCACATATCTACTTTCACAAACCTGAATTGGAGACCAACTCAATGTCATTGCCTTCAAGGATCAGCTCATCTTTCTGGGCTTGAGATACTGCACAGGTAACACCTATGGAAAGGAAAACACAGTCTACACTGATGAAGATGTTACATGTACTAAAGAAACAGCATTAGTGTCCTGTCCCAGTTTACAATCTAGAAAGTATCACAGACAATAATTAGCCCCTACAGCTTCGTTAAGGAAAGCCCTTATAATCCATTGTCCCCTTTCACAGAGCTTCAAAATTTCAATATAAGTGCAAGTCATGACCTGGACTGAAAGCACCCAAGTGATATTCCTGCTTACCAACCACCCCTGTGCATGCCAGAGACTTTGCCAGCTCGGCTGTGTCAGCCAGGTGGTGCCATTTCCCACAGGCTTGTGCTCTCCAAGACAAAACTGGAGTCATTAAAAACCACCTGCCCCCCACCCGTCAGGTCTAGCACTGTGTTTATGTTGGCAGTGCTGTGAACACATGCAGTAAACACTACGATATTCCAGATCCAAACAGTAAACTTGCATTTGCAACAACTACCAAAGTTTTTATAGTTTGACTTACTTAATAAATAAAGATATCAGCTTTTAAGTCAGCTATTATCTTTAAATGCATGACTCAAAAAAATCAAATACAATAATTAAACCCACCCTTAATACATGAAAGTCAAAGCCCCTGAAACTCTGCACTGTATCTACCAGGGTTTTTTGGACAAGTCTGAGGTGTTCCTCTACAGCCACCCCAAAACTCCATCATTCACATTAAATATCCTCACTGCTATCCTCACCAGAAGTGACACACCTGCAAAAAATGGATATGGAAAACCTTTCCTACTGTCTCAGAGTATCTGTTTATGACACGCTTTGTCTCCTCCCTTCAGAAGTTTAACAAGCTCCACCAAGTGCCTACTCTTCTGTCAGACATTTGGCTAAAACTCCCGGTGTGCAAGATGTAAAGCCAGCAGGTGACATGGTAATGTCAAAGTTTATCATGCATCTTCCTGGATAATCACAAAATTCAAAGCCTCAAAGACCAAAAATATGATGTGGTAGGAAATTAGCTCACGTACAATGTTTAAAACAGAAACAAATCTAAAATTAAGCACCTGCAGTTTACCAACTACAAACACTGTCAAGATCTCACAATGATGAAGGTAGATCCTGGACTAACTCTAAACGAGTTATTAGCTAGCCCTCGCAACTAAAGTTAAATTTAAAAAGCATTACGAATAATAAATCCAAACAGTGACAAAGGTATCACAAGAAGATCACAAACCCAGACCAGCAAATGCTGCTCCAGGAATTACTGAGCATCTCCCATTCTCGGGGGCAGTGCCCAAAGGAAACAGCTTGGAAAGCCCAGTGAGAAGAGGGCACAGGAGGTGTCCAGGAATGCTCACCTGGCCTCATCCGCACCCTGCGGATGTACTTCTCTCCCAGGAAGTTCCGGATCTCCACAAGTGAGCCGTTATCCTGAATGACTACGTTGATTGGGAAGTGAGCGTACACCGACCTCATCTTGTAGCGAAAGCCCTGTGACACAGGACAGCATCACACGCTGGGAGCACAACACGCCCAGCAGCCAGAGCACTGGAGAAAACTAAACAAGATGACCCAAACCCAGCTTCTTAAAAAGGGCAGAACACCGAGCCCAAGAGACGTTCGTGCTTCCTCTCACTCCAGAACTTGCTTGACAGCAAAACCAAGAGGAAAGAGAAGCTCCATCTTGGATGTTTATAAACACTGTCCCAAAAGTGAAAGGGTACCACAGCAAGTAACGAAAAGGACAGCAGTTATTATCCCATTTCAAACCAGAACTTACCAGAGTGACCCCCTTGATCATGTTCTGGACATGGCTGCAAATGGTCCGGACTGTTGCCAGCTCCTTCCTGTTACCCCACCACTTGTCAACCCGCAGCTGTTGGAAAACACATTAGCAAAAGCTTTCAGCTACACTTCCAAACTAACAGCAAATTATTTCTTTGACAAACCAGGGGCAAAACGTTCAGATAAACCACTTAAAAGCCCATCAAACAAATGCACAGAACTGTTTGGTTTCTCTGACAGACTATTAAAGGTTTACTTGGTTCCTGTTTCTAAAGTCCCAACCCCTAGATGTGCGAAAAACATTTATTTTCTTCATGTCTTGCCCCTAACAAATCTTCAAAAGACCTGGGATAGATAAACACGGAATCTTAAGCTGAAGGATGTGTTATTAAATGCTAAACACGCTGTTCCAAAGTCAGTCCTCTAAGCACAATCAACTTAAACCAACACTGTGCATGGGTCCAGCGTTTTAATGAAACACTTGATCTTTGTGAACCAGGAGCTGCAAGCAGCCGCTCTCGGCCTTTCTATGTACTTCTGAAGACCATATGACGCATTTATTTAGAGAACATCGGGTCTTCCTGGTGTTCTTGCCATCTCTGGAAACCAACCGAACTGATTCAGTTTTACGCTGCTGAAACGAGCCAGTCCGTAGCGCAGCGTCCAAGGCCCATCGCACGACAAAGGGACGTTATGTTATCAACACATTCACGGAACGTTATCAACGCATTCACGCCAACACCACAGCCCCGCAGCGCTCCCACTGTGCCCCTCCGGGTCCCACGTCTCCATCGGACCGCCCTCTCAGGAAACACAGCAACAGCACAGCCAACCAAACACACCTGCAGCTGAGCATTTCCCGTCGCTCTCCCCCACCACCGCTAAGGTTTCCAGCCGTCTGTCAAGCTCCCTCCGCCGCCGGGCACGGCCCTCGCAGCACTCACCTTCTTGTGCTTCTTGCCCAGCAGGGACAGCTCCACGTTGATGTGGTTGAAATCCCTGCGCAGGGTCCCGCGGGGCCCCTTCACGATGACGGTCCGGCCCTTCAGCGACACCCCCACTGCGAACCAAAGGCGCACACGCGTTACGGGCGGCGGGGCGGCACCGACGGGCGCCCGCCGAGCGCGGCGCGGGCTCACCTTGCTCGGGGATGTCCACGGTCTGGTTGCTCAGGATGGTCTTCATCCTGCGGGAAGGAACGAGAGGCTGGAGGTTCCCGCGGCCCTTTCCCCCGGCACGGACCGACGCCCCCGCCCGCCCCGGCCCTCAGTGGGGCGGCCCCGNCGGGGCCGGGTGAGTCGCACCGTGTGCCCGGGGGGCTCTGAGGCGATCTGCCGAGCCGGTGTGTGGCGGCGGCTGTGGGAACCGGGGACGGGTCGCGCCAGCCCCAGGAGACACCCGCGGCACCGCCACCGGGAGCCAGCGCTGCGGCCCCCGAGTGTCAGAGCGAGCCACGGTGTTGTCAGGGAACCGCCGAGGTTGGAACGGACCTCTGAGGGCGTAGA
>WEKX01024724.1:36561-46914 GCA_013390025.1 Pitta sordida
GAGCCCCCCGAGCCCCCCGAGCCCCCCTCAGCACCTGCAGCCGCGTCTGCTGCCCCTCGGAACGCTCCTGCCCCAGAGCCTGCGCTGGGCACAGGGTCTGAGGTGCGGGGGGAGGTTGTGACACCGCGCGGTTTGACACGGTGCGGTGATGGATAAGACCGTTTCATACGGCTTAAAATAAAAAGAGTTTAACTCAAAGGCCATTGGGGAAATGCTTGGGTTAACCAGCAGACGGGCTGTAGGTGATGCGGGCGCATTTGCTGTTAAATAAATGACAGGTTTGCTTCTCTCAGGTGTCCGTGAGCCACGCGTGTAACCAGCACGGAACGTCGGGTTCTCTGCCGGGGGAAAAAAAAGAGTTTCTTCAGAACGGGCCAGACTTGCAGGACTTTGTCTCCGGAGATCTGTCGGACAAGAGCACGTGGGCCGAGTATAAAGGCAGTTTGAAGCGCGAGAAAGGAGAAAGGTAATTGTGATTTCAAACAGCTGTAGTTGCTCCTGGGCGCTATCTTGCACGTTTAGTAATAACTACAAAATGTATACTGCGTGTTTTTGTTAAATTGTGCCCTATTTGCTTGCACATCTAATGATTTTTCTAGAAAAACCAAAAATATTAACTTCAAATGTGTAACAAGACATAGAGACTCGCTTAAGTGCCTGTGCCGTGGCCTGTGTTGAATGACAAATACACATCAGTAGGTGAATGTACCCAGCTTTGCTGTTGAAAAAATATTATTGATGGAGTGAAACAAAATATAAAGACTAAATTAAAAAATGTTTCCAGTTGTCAGTTTGATCAGACTTTGCGATAACTGTGTAATACGTGTCTGCCATTAATTGTTGCACTCTCCACTGTGGCCCCGTTAAATCCCACTGGAACAATGAGCGGTTTTAAACCTTTCAATAACAGCAAACTCCCACACTTGAGTGTTGGCACGGTGATAAACAGGGAAGAGAGCAATCAGATCTGGAATGATGTTAACATTAGCTCCTGAGTTACACCAGTTTTCAAGGAACCTCTCCTTGTTGGAAACCGTAACAAATGTAAAGGGGTCTATGAAAATAATGAAAGTTGCATTGTAAGTAGTTTATTAACCTTCATGTTTGCTTGGTGTTACTCAGGCTGCGGCTTCCTCCATGGCTGAAAACAAAGATTCCCATGGGAAAGAACTACAATAAACTCAAGAATACCCTGAGAAGTTTAAATCTTCATACGGTAAATCTGTCACCAACCGAATTTTCCTATAGAATTAAGGCATTTTTAATGTTTTTTTTCCCTGTGGAAGACAGGTAGAAATTGTGTCTTGCATGATCTTCAGTGCTGAAACCAAGCCCAATTCTGATCCTTTTGCCAAAAGTGAATGTTACCCCTAGAGAATGAACACAAATCCAACAGAATATTTCATGTTTTTCTTGGTGTGATTTGAAATATTAGAGTTGACTACTTGCACCACCAGAGACCAGAAGATATTAGGTGCAGCTGTTCTTAATGGGAACACACACAATTTCAGTGTGGGCAGTATGGACCTGATAACCTCATTCTGATAACCATAACAGAAGGAATTATGTTTTGTTTGTAGGCTACTATTGAGACTGATCAGTAATAAAATAATTAACGTAGAAAAATCCAGGTTCAGTCCAGCCTTTCACCTTCAGGTGTGTGAAGAAGCGCGTTGTCCCAACATTGGAGAATGCTGGGGAGGTGGTGAATATGCCACAGCCACAGCTACTATTATGGTGAGTCATTAACCATTTCCTAAGTGTTCTGTTACTGTCTGAGCTGTTTGTAGTGCCTTGTTGGATCCCTGCCGTAGTGGAGTGGGTTTATTACATGAAATTAGAGGAAAGCATTGCCCCAGTTTGTTTGCTTAGTGTTGGGCTTTACCCGATGTAGCTAATGCAGCTGTTTTCCAGCTGAGCACCAGATGTGTTCCAGGTAAAGGGATGTGTTCCTTGTTGTAGCTGATGGGTGACACGTGCACTAGAGGCTGCAGGTTTTGCTCGGTGAAGACAGCAAAAAATCCGCCTCCACCGGATCCCCAGGAGCCGTATAACACAGCCCAGGCCATCGCGGAGTGGGGCTTGGATTATGTGGTGCTGACGTCTGTGGACAGAGACGGTGCGTACGGAGCTCCCCGCACTCCCAGATGGGCAACGTGGGGGAAACATGGGCCCCAGGAGCATTTATCACAGCAATTCACACAGAACTGCTTTAAAGGAGTCCACAGAGCTGAAACTTTGAAAAGTTCCTATGTGGTCTTAGTATTTCTCCATATCTGGTAAAATACAACAGACGTTGTGCTGTTGTTTAATACCAAGAATATTAGAATATTAAATATTGATAACTATTTTTTTTGCAAAATGCATCCAATACACCATGTTCTATTAGTCGATCAGCAAAAAAAACCCCCAACCCACAAACATTCCTATGCAATGCCATGGAAGAACTTACCTGCAAACACTAAACCTAGAATATATTACAAGTAACAAAGGGGAGATGTTTAGATTGGACGTTAAGAGGAATATCTTCACAGAAAGAGTGATTAAACATCGGAATGAACTGCCCAGGGCGGTGGTGGAATGACCATCCCATGAGGTGTTTGAGGACAGACTGGACATGGCACTTAGTGCCATGGTCTCATTGACACGGTGCTGATGGGTCATAGGTTGGTCTTGATGATCTTAGGTTTTTTCCAACCTAGTTGGTTCTGTGAGTCTGTAAAAACTGAAAGTTGCCTTTTCCTAAGGTTAGTACTTCCATTGAGGTGTCACCGTAGAGGAGGGAAAAACCATTGTAAAGGCTGTTCAGTACGGTGGGAAGTCCATACTTCAAAGGGGACTCCAACAGAGGAGCAGCAATGTATATATTTCAGGTTTTGTACAACTGGTTCTTAGACCATAAATAGGTGAAGCCATTCCATGCTCAGGCTGACAGTGGACCTGGAGATGGGGAAAGTTCAATCACAATCACAGTTGGACTTTGTGCAGAGCAAGGCTTGGTGGGATATCTTTTGTACAGCCTTGGCATAAGTGGCAAGATAAGACTGGGGTTTGACTGCTTTACTCTTGTGCATTTAAATTTGCATCTGTTAGGGGTTTTGTGTCTTTGCTAATAAGTAAATACATTTCTTGAACAGAATTGTTAACTGAATCATTGAAATGCTTCTAGATATGCCTGACGGTGGAGCGGGACACTTTGCGAAGACAGTCTCACATCTGAAAGAAAGGTGTGTCATTGATGTGTTGCTGTTGTAACTTCAGATTGTGGTGCTGCATGGAGGTCAAAGCTGCCTTTAGCTGGAGTATTCCAGGGGCCACACAAATACAAAAGTCTGCCTTTAGCCTATCTGTGCCCCTTTTTTAGTTGTTCTTCATCTTTCTCATAGAACAGCCCCAAACTATTTCGAATTTGGATGGATTTTCAATTCATCCCAGGCATATGTAAGCACTGGATTCTTTCTTTGGCCAGGAAATGAGTACATTCTTTTGAGGTACAGTCCTTCCTGAAGCTTGGGGCTCAAACACAGCAGAGTTAGGTAACACCACATGAGCAGACGAGTCTAGTTTCTCATTCAGCAGTGATTGGAGTTATTACCTGGCTCTTGTAGGTTTTTTCATCTCACATCAGTGAAATCTGGAACTGAACACAATTCCCATTTGAATTGTTACAAGTATTGTATTTCTAGAATTTTTTTAGAATTTTATCCTGAATTAACTTTGCTTTGCTATCAGAGCATCATGTACTTAATTATGTTTGGGTTTTCATTATCCTGAAGTTTTTAGCAACACAGAATCCCATAGATGTGTTCCTTTTGTCTCTCCTTTTCAGGAATTCAAAAATCCTAGTGGAATGCCTGACTCCTGATTTCCGAGGAGACCTTAAAGCTGTGGAGAAAGTAGCGTTGTCAGGACTGGATGTGTACGCCCACAACGTGGAGACAGTCCCAGAACTGCAGAGGTGAGCAATAGCACTGTGTGTGAGGTACAGCCAGGGAAGGGGGTTGTAGAAGGACTCTCCTGAGCTGCACTGAAGCTCCCAGTGGATGTGGGAAGCAGAAGGAGCGAGCAGGGCCAGGATATGGAGCAGCCCTGCTCCCGGCCTGCCCTGCAGCACTGCGGGTGTGCTCACCACCCACTGGCAAGGGGGGCTCACAGCAGCCCATCGTCCCACATCCCATCCCGGCAGTGCTGCCTGAACCAGGCACATCCCATCATCCCATGCCCCGCTTGTGGCTGTGGTACAACTGAACACATCCCATCATCCCATCGTGGCTGTGGTACCTGAACTGGGCACGTCCCATTGCTCTTGGTACTTCAGGGGCTTGCCACCGGTGTGAAGCTGCACAGCTGAAACCTGTAGGCTGCCTCTTTCCAGAACCCCCTTCCCTGGGTCTCTAACCTCTCTGCACCCTTCCCTGCTGTTTTTCTCCTCTGTGCTGGAAACATGTGCAGGAAGGTCCGTGATCCCCGAGCCAACTTTGAACAGTCCGTGCGTGTGCTCAAACATGCCAAGGAGGTCCAGCCCGGCATCATCTCCAAAACCTCCATTATGCTGGGACTGGGCGAGACAGATGAACAGGTGTATTCCACAATGAAATGTAAGTTGGTGTTGAAATAGATGCCAGAGTTCACAGGTGTGAATTTTATTGTGTTGCAAAACTTTATATGTAAATCAGCTTGCCAGGTGCAGGCAATGTTTTCTAAGTTCCGTTGAAAAGGTTTGGTTAAAAAAAGACTGAATTTCTGAAATATTTTCTTTCATGTGGCTTTCAGATTCAGTTTGGCAGGTAAATACAGCTCCTGTTGATTTCAGTAGAAATCAGAACTGGTTTTGTGTAACTGCATTAACTATGTTTTTATCTTGCAATACTTTAGTAATGCACTTGCAACATTGTTGCCTTATTGTACTTCGCCTTTTAGAAGGTCTGATTAGCAGGTCTGATTAAATTTCTTCTGTTTACTTAGATACAGATGTTACTATTCCTGTAGCATGTTCTTGTTTTCCTGTAAATGTATTTTCAAGAGAAAAAAATCACAGTGATCAGTGAATGCAATGCACTTGGAAGAAGTAGTTCATAAATCCTGTGGCATGTCTCCCATATCCTGAGAGAATGTCTACCTGGTACTTTATTTTGTGCACAAAACACATTTAGAATGCAGCTATGTAGTCTAGGTTTGTTGTGGCTGGACTGAAAAATGACAGTTCCTGGTTTTCCCATTCCTACTGCCAAGCATTTCCTAGCAATAAGGACATGAAATTTCAGATTTGGTGCTGTTTGCCTCCAGGCCACTTTCATGGATGTAGATGGAAGCAAACTGTTAACCCACTCCAGGCATTCTGTTGCTGCAGTTTCACTCCCCTTCCACCCTCAGGGTACGGGTTAAAGAGCAGGTAAATGCTGGTATTGTACCTGTTCCTTTACAGAACCATATCAACCTAAACAGAGTCCAAGTTAACAGTGAGTGCAGTGCACTCTTTTCTTCCTATTTGAGGTGAGGCAACCAGCCCAAACAGCCAGAAAGGATGTGGGGATGTTCATGCAAACCGTGATTCCTCAGCCATCCCTTTGTTAGAACACCTGTCTGTCTGCAGTGAACATAATTCTTCAGGGCAGCTGACTGCCAAGTGTCCAGACTTCCCCTTGGTACCCAGGCTGCCTGAAGTCATTTGCTGTTTATTGACTCTAATTGTAAAGACAACGTTAATGGCATTCTGCAGACATCCAAACATACATCCTAAAGGATGTGTGTAAAACTGGCCATTTCCCTGATTTATGGCACTTCAGAATTGTATCGTTTCGGTGTGAAGTGTCTTGAAACAGTGACGTGCCAAGTGTATGTGGATGCATCCTTCTGTTATCAGATGAAGGCTCTGACCTACAGGCACAGTGAAAAGCAGGATGATAAACACAGGAGCATGTCACCCCTGCACTGGTGCACACCAGGACATTCTCTCTGGCTTTAAACGCGATGGGTCAGGCCCTGCAGCAGCGTGAAGCTGAGTGAGGTGTGGGACTACTGCACAGGGAGGCAGCAAATTCTTTTCACTGTGAGCTGAATGTGGCCCCTGCAGGGTGCCGTGGAGTGCCCTTTGTTCAGGCCTGGAAGGAGGGCGTTTTCTGATTGCTGACCATCCCTTATGATCCTTCTGCCACTAACAAGGAATTCTGTTTTTGCAGTATTGCGGGAAGCAGATGTAGATTGTTTGACCCTAGGACAGTACATGCAACCAACAAAACGTCACTTGAAGGTAAAAGTGCCTTTAATTTACAGGCAGAATTATGGTCTGTACCTTGCACAGTCATCCTAACTGCAGATGGTGGGAAAAGTTTCCTCCTTTGTTTAGCCTGATAATGTTCATCTGTTACGGATTCTTCACTAAAAATGACCTCAGCCATTTAACCTCTTCCATCTTCTGCAGACTTCCCAGTGCTAGTTTCTACTGTTAGCCAGGGAGACAGCTGGAGCTGAGGCATGGCTCTGGAAAACAAGAGCTTCAGTGCGTGTCTCAAACATAATGGCTCAAGCCAGCGCCCCTTCACTGTCTCACAGGCTCTCCCTCAGTGGTGCCACTTCGGGTGGTGAAATCACCATTTTCTGTTCTGTGCTCAGCCTCACCCTGCTCTGTTCCCATGTTTCCCTAAAATAACTGTTGGTGAAGAGAGAAGTAGGACTACTGGGTTTTTTCCTAAGTTGGGCAAAAGAAAAGGCTTGGTCCAAAGGGCCATTCAAAAGCAGAGTGAAGAAAACTCTGAACTTTCCAGCTAAATATGTAACGCAAATAAAATGCATTCTTCTGGTAGAAAGCAGAGAGAAAATACAGTTGGTGACTTAACTGCTTAAAGTTTTGGAGTAAAACATTTTGAACTGTGTTTATACCTATAGTAATTTCCTTTACATTAATACCTGGTCAAAATGAATTCTTTTCACTCAGGTTGAGGAGTACATCACTCCTGAAAAGTTTAAGTACTGGGAAAAAGTAGGAAATGATCTTGGATTCCATTACACTGCTAGTGGGCCCTTAGTGCGTTCCTCCTATAAAGCAGGTAAATTACTGAAAGGCATTTAACATTTTATTCTGTAAAATGATGAAGCAATGTGCAGCAAACCTTACCTTAGCTTAAGGACACCATGTATCTGTACAACTGCTGTGCTGCTTCAGCTGATTTTTGTGCCAAACGTATTTTTCACTGCACTTAATGTGAGGCAGGATAAAAGGTAAGCAATTTGCAGGTTTTCCTTTGCATTCTGCCTTTTGGGTGCTTCTGGGTTTAATGGGATCCTTGGCTATTTTTGATGCAGCTTTCTTGTTTTATGCAAAAATTATTTACAGTGCCTTAGAAATAATTAGATCCACTTATGGCAGTGCTTTTTGTGCCAAAGCACTGGGTATTAAGTAGCAGCTGGTGTTAATGGAAGTGTTGTGTGAGTACAGGATCCTGCATTTTCCTGAGGAGAAAGCAGAGAAGACTCATCTGGGGCACTGTGCTTCTCAGGCTGTTTTAATGCCAGCTTAAAAAAGATTTATAGCAGGTTTCCCTATAACTTGCTGATACTTTAAATAGAAATTAATTTTTAAGTAAATCAATCTGCTTTTGCCTGTTGGAAAGCACAAAGCAGCACAGCTATTTCATAAAATTGGACATGAGGTAAATCAGGATTTCAGGACTGAAACAGTTGTTTGTTGGGTTATGGTTTGGGTTTGGTTTTTTTTTTTTTTTAGATTTAGAAATACCTGCTAATAATTTTGGTGTTTTTATCCTTTTAATCAGGTGAATTCTTTTTGAAGAACTTAGTAGAGAAAAGGAAGACCAAAGCCATCTGAAAATGAGAGCGAACCTATTTAAAGCAGACAGTTTTAAGGATCCTTTTTTTCAGCATGTAATTACACTCAGTTCCACAACATGCAGAAGATCGGATGCTGAATATATGGATAAACTCAGTATCTTTCCAGAATGCTCTTCTCTCAACAAAACACATTCTTTCTCCTGGCAAGGCCACAGCTACAGAGTACTTCTAGTGTTCAGCAAAAGGAGAGAAGTTAGAACTGATCTTGAAAGACTGATGGAATTGAGGTGGATGAAATCAATGTGAGCTGGAAAAAAGGTCAGACAGATTTATAGGTCTGACACCACCATCAGCATTGCTGCAGTTAACACCCTCCAGGATGCTGACAGAAACTTGAAAGGTACTGATACTTTGGTGTATCTTACCATTATGTAGCACAAGTGTGCAGGGGCTCTGGGAACTGTAGGAGCTCTGACCAAAGACTGTGAATGTGACAATGGACCGGGTTAGGGCTGTCCTGAACCACACCAGAGAAGGTATGGAAATACACACTGCTTCAGGAGGTGCTGTTTCCTACCTGCAGCTTGAGAAAATGAGCTGTACCATGTGGATAGCCAAACCTTTTTTCTGGTGTTTCCATGTCTCAAAGTGTGACAGCCTTGGTCAATATAAAATATCAAGCTGAAGAAAACAAGCTGTTTGTGGCAAAACCATTGTAGATACCATGTAATATAAACCATCTGGAAAGTCAGAGTTGGTGTAAGAGCATCAATAGAGCCACCCCTAATTTGGGTACGTGTAACAGACCCCAGTGAATTGCACAGGTGCCTGTTCAGTATTGGGTGTGCAGAACTGCTGCTGTTCTCTACTGTGCGTTTATTCCATGGCTATTGTCTTGTCATTAAAGGCAAGTAAAAACCCAGCGTTTGTGTTTGGCGTGTCTGGTTCCTTGTCCCTCAGGGCTCGGTCTGCCTGGTAAATGTCAATGCAGAGGAGTGGGAACCCATTATGTATCACACGAAACTCGAGCAGAAATAAAGCCATGGCTTATGGTGTATTAGCAGCTCTAAATGCTTCTCTTTACAGCAATAATACTGATGACTGACTCTCCCTAATAACTCTCAGCGATGGACATTAGATGCCACCTTTGAACTGGCTTCACCTGTATCTCCATGAAGTTAATTGGGAAACATTGCAGGAATTTGCCACCTGGTCCCAAACTCATCATGCAGGTAATAGTGTGTCTGAACAGGTGTAGTGTGCATGAAGGAGAGGGGACCCTCCATCCCCACCAACTCAGCAAGCATGTAGGAGCTGACTGGCAACTTAAACCGTAGAGAAACTTGCTGTGACCAACAGTAATAGGATTGTACCACTGAGGCCAGTGATGCACAAATGACACTTCACAAAATGAAGTAGAGCGGTATTAAAGTATTATGAAGATAAAGAACTTCAACCAACCAAGAAGGAATGTACTAATTCAACAGTGCCAAGGAAAGAGAAACTTGAGCCATGAGGAACAGAGGGGAACAGAAACAAGAGTCTTAATAGGTGTGCTTTGTAAAGGTAGAGAAATAGGCACAGCTGATTATTTTCCCCTAATAATATTAATAAATTCAAGAATTTAAATTAGAAAATAGTCCAACTGCTAATTGTGAAAAGCCCAGGTATACTCTAAGCCAAAAAAGCCCTGCTTCAGCTGAAGCACAATGGAGTACCAGAGCAGGGGAAGGTTACCAGCTATGGTAAGGAACTTAAGTATTCTCTTCACTGCAGCAGACAGGGAGGGGGGCAACATCATCTCTGAGATACCCACACATTTGACACCTGCCAGCCTTTAGTAGAGGTCAGACTGTAAATAATGGTTTTGACTTGCTTACAGAGCAGATTTAACAGAATATGACTGTAGCTTCTGCCACGTTACTGCTCTTTCAGCATATCAACACCACAAATACATAAAAAGGAATTCTGAGCCACACACCTACTTATTACCAAACTGGAACAAGAGAACATTGCACAGTACTAATCCTGGAGTTCACAGGTTATTCCGAGTTGGAAGGGACCCACAAGGATCATCTAGTCCAACTCCCAAATGAATGCTCTCCCACAACCATGGAACCACAGGCACCACGCTCCTTCCATCTGAGCCTCCCAGCCTCTAGACCATGTCACTGAGCTCCTCATCCAGTCTTTTCTTAAACATCTCCCTGAGCAGACCATTCCAATGAGAGATCACTCTCTCTGTGAAAAAACCTCTTCTAACCTTCAGTCTAAACCTCCCCTGGTGTAGTTTAAGGCCATGTCCTCTTGTTCTGGTGCTGGCAGCCTGAGAGAAGAGATTCACACCCACCTGGCTGCAACCTCCCCTCAGGTAGTTGTAAACAGCAATGAGGTCACCTCTGAGCCTCCTCTTCTCCAGGCTGAACAACCCCTGCTCCTGTAGCCACTCCCCATAGGGCTTGTCCTCCAGTCCTTTCACCATCCTTGTCACCCTTCTCTGGACCCTCTCAAGCAGCTCAACATCCTTCTTAAACTGGGGAGTCCAGAACTGGACACAGTACTCAA
>WEKX01024724.1:47420-78828 GCA_013390025.1 Pitta sordida
CCTCTGTATCCAATAAGGAGTGAAGGTTGTTGCAGCCTCTCTTTTTACTGTTGATGTATTTATAAAAACATTTCCTACTGTCCTTTACAGAAACAGCCAGTTTGAGTTCCATCTGAGCTTTTGCCTCTCTAATTTTTCTCCTACATGACTTGACAACTTCCTTAAACACACCTTAACTCCCCTTTTTCCAAAGGTTGTACATCCTCCTTTTCTGCCCTAGTTCTTTCAGGAGCTCTTTGCTCATCCAGACCGGCCTTCTGCCCCTCCGACCCATCTTTCGGCACACTGGGACTGCCTGCTCCTGCGCCTTCATGAGCTCGTTCTTAAAGTATGTCCAGCCCTCCTGGACCCCCCTTGTCTCTAAGGGCTGTTTCCCATGGTACCCTCCTAATTACAGGTCTTTACAGTGAGAGAAATACACTAATGCTGCTTGAAACACAGTCCAGTACTATTCCATGTTGGAATTACCTGGTGACTTGCTGCTGGGTGGTGCAGAAGATGCTCTCACATAACTGTCTGCCACCTCTCTGGGATCAAGTTTCTGAGGCTACACAAGTTATTTTCTAACTGCATGGTTTGCTGTGGGTTCTAAAGAAAGCAGTCACCCTCAGACTTCACAGACTGGGGGGGGTCTTTACTTGGGTTTTCCTAACAATGTTTGAGGACAAGTCTTTAAAGTTCTTTTCCTAGTTAAAAATTGCAGCTTTTACAGACATCTCACTTGGCTATTCCCCATTCAGTTTTTCCATAACTATGTATGTTAAAGCACCAAACCCTCACAAACCTCCTCCTTGTAATTCAGCACGTTTTATTGACTCAGTTTTGTTTCTGATGAAGTTTCATGTTTAGTGGCATCTTCTTTTTATATGTCCATCATGTCACTTTGTCAGTTTGTTTCACAAAGCAGCCACAAAATATTTTAAGAAACATTAATCATCCTTGCACTTGGGAAAACATCAAACTGAGTTTTGAGAATAAGATGCTGTTGACACAGACACTTTAAAAGAATGAAGTCTTTTTTGGCATCCTTACATCAATCTACTACACTGTGTGAAGCATAATTAAAGTTATGCACAGAGAATTGCTGCATCTTCCACTGACTTCAAGTCTTCAGGTGAACCAAATGCTCCAGTTTCATCAATTTAAGAGCAATTTTAAATCTTTTTCTACCTGATGAATAATTAATACTGGTGATCCCTTCATTTAAAATGAAGACGTCAAGGCTTTATGCTCCTTTAGTACAACACGTGGCAGCTTACTGCAGCTGTTCAACTTGCAGTAGATGTTTAGCTTGACACAGCAAAAGCAAGTCATGAAAACTGACTCCATCATTCCTAAATCAGATAAACATTATGCTTTCCTGCACTGTTTTACAACTGAATTCCCACTTCAGCTGTTGAGCAAGATTACAGCACTACAAGAACCTCAAAGGAGAGAAGTGTAAACTTGTGGGCCAGAACAAAATCTCAACCCAACTCCTCCTATACCAAGTAGCCTTGGTCAAAATTGTGTGTTCTATTCGCTTGCAATAGCCTTTGCTCTTGTACTCCTGGATTCTAGATGATCCTTGGGGTCCCTTGCAACTCGGAATGACCTGTGAACCTCACTCATTTTACCTGCACAAACACTTGAACACACATGGAAAAGGAGTACACCTTGTCTGTTATTTACAGTTTATCTACATACATCTTGAGTAAGACCCAATTCATCCAGTCTGGATCATGCTATTCCTAGACTCATTACCCCTATATTTTCTTTAGCTGTTGTATTCATACTTCTGCAGTGAAAATCAGTGTTTCAGTGGGATTGCATTTTATTGAGAACCTCACAAAAACAATTTCAGAGCACAGGAGTCCATTGCTCACATTGCACAAGTCTCACCCAGAATTACACCCTGTAACATCCCACACACAGACTCAATAGCATTAAATCCCATCTCTTACAGGCACTATTCAAGCCTTTAAAGCAAGAACACAAGCCATCTCCAATTCTTATTTCCCTGGCAACTGTACTCTGAAGCCAATGGGTTATGATTCACAGTGCTGAACAAGGTTCCCAGCTCTTCCTTTTGGCCTGTGCTAAGGTTCTCTTGCATATATGATGCAAGGTATATTTTGCTGCATGCTGAAGGAATGCTCCCAAAATCCCAGAGTCCCACTAAAAGCATGACTCCAAGAAAGCAAGGGAAATGCCAGTACCAGTTTTACCCCTTGCTGCTCTTCAGAAAGGAGGTGCTGCTCCCCCTTTCCAAAGAGGGGAGGTAGAATGATCCCACTGTAATTAACTTGGCCATTCCCTAAGTTCTTTATGACTAACCCAGAAGTCACTATTCAGGCTTTGATTAAGTCTGCAGCAGAATCAGGGGTACAGCACCTAGTTCCTCCATCTCCTTGGGATGGCACGTAAAAGGCCACTGGAATCTCATGAGTACTTGCACATTCCTAACAGGAACAACAGTTCACGCACAACTAACACTTCATCTGCTTCAAACTCATGAGGACAAGTCCCATACAGAGGCACTTCTATTACAGATGTGTGCAAATTTCTGAAAAAGCATCTGGATTTTCTGATGCCTCTACTCAACCCTCATGGTTGAGATGGGCCCTGAAGCAGTGCTGTGCTAGTGTGAACATAGTCAAGGACAAGAGATCCTTAAAACACAACTTGTTGGTACCTTCTTAATCCCCAAGGAAAGTGACCAGCCTGCCCCTTCAGGTGCTGTGGGGGCAGAGGTAACCAGGAGGATGCCCAGCTGCAATGACAGGGTGATCTATCAGTTGGAAGTACCACAACTGTATCCCAGGGTTGCCCCTGCTCTATGGGCATTGCATGAAAGCAGGACTAATTAATCAGGAAAGGGTGGCATGATGAAAGAGGAGTTTGATTTTGAGCCCACATAATTCCCACTCCCTCTGAGTGGCTTCTGATGTGCTCCTCTGAGAAGAATCTTACAGGAGAACAAAAAGCCTGAGGTGTAGTTGTCCAGTCAACTGCTTAACTGCTGCAGTTATGTCCTGATATGGAAGCCACTAATGTGCAGAATCTGAAAGCATCTGACTCAAGGATACAGCTGTTTCAGTCAGGTAAGTGTCTTGTATTGTTACACAGGTTCCTCAAGTCTTTTTGACTGTATATATTTACATTTCCATGGGTAATTAGTTATAGTAATAGCCCTCATTACCAAGACACTGATCTTGCCCCATTTAACTATTGCTTCATGCTTGAAGGCACACCAGTTGAATGGATTCAGAAGGCATTATGTGCCGAGTTGCAGGATGATTCTAATATCTCAACACTATTATTCAACTGATATGTCTATGTCTTCTAGTCTGAAACCTGTTCGTGGCCATCCTTCTCTATCCTACCCTCCATTCCACAACCCCTTTCAACAAGCCAAACATACACAGTGACATCTCAAGGATTTTAATAGCACTGGCCAGTTGAGAATAATAAAAACAAGTAGAAACAAAGTTAACAGTAAAGGCAAAAATATCAAGATAACGTAGGACGTATTCATTCCTGCTAAATAAATGAGGTAGCAAGCTGACTAATTTTGGGGGCTGAATTTAATAATTTCTTCACAGCAGAGATCAATTATTTGCAGATTCATTAAAAAGCTGCTTTCAGATGAAGTATGTAAGCAGAAGGAAGGAAGAAGATAACCATTGGGTAACATCAAAGACAATATTGGTTTTCTACTTGGGCTGACACCAGATAAAGGTAATTCTGCTTCAGTTCAGTGTCCAAACAAGCAGAATGCTCCTCTGCTGAAGATACATTGTGCTGCTGTAACTTGGGAAATACTTGCCCCAGGAATCTGATTAAATCAATAATTTGTGTGGCTGCACATGGAATGTAGGCAAGACAACTAAAGAATCAAAACTGAAGCTCTGCCAGTGGATCAGTCACAGCTGCTGGTCCACCTGCAGCCAGGACATGGTTGATACCTGCAGAACTGTCTGGCTCCCCAACAGATGCAGTTCACACTACATCAGTGCCAAGTGGTCCCAGCCAGGACTGGGGTGTTACTGTTCCAGTCAGTTCTACTTTAGGGCTGGACCTAAAACCTACCATTTACTTAGAACTGATCTTTTGACTTCGATGCCAGTTAGAGCAAACACTTAACTGGGCAGAGAATCACCCCAAAAGAAAATGAAAAACTGGTGAGACCAAAGTTCCTGATTGTTGTTCATAACTGGACTAAGATAAAAAACCCATTCTATTTCTTTTGCTTCCATGTAGCTTAAAACATTTAAAGTGCTGTTTAAGAACATTTCTGGAAGCAGAAATCTGCAGATGGAAAGTAATTTCTCCACTTAAAAGATGATTTATTATTAAAAACAGGCCTGTACCCTCTTCAGTAACCAAAAAAAATTGCTATAAAAATAGAGATTTGAAAATAGACTGAATTCACATGTACCAGGTACCATTTCTAGTGTAAAATTGGTTTAGTTTATGAAAAATATAATTCCTTACAAAAAAGCATATGCTTACAGTTATCACTAAGAAGATCCGTGGGATTCCTTCAGTACCTATTAAACATTATACTCTAGGCTTTTTGACAGGTGGGTCCTGTAGGCTGAACTTAGGAATTTCACACGAAGAAGCAAAAGGAATTCTTTTGGCTGACACCTTCTTCCCAATCGTTTCAATCTGAAACAGAAAACACATTGAACAAGTGAGTGTGGCAAGCCAACGTACTCATGCCAGCCTATGAAGAACCTACACAATAAATCCAGGACCATGAGCACATTTCATTAACACTAGAAAAACACAAAACACAAAGCACAGTGTGCCCAGGGACAGTTTCTGTGATTGGAGGTGCAGAGAGTTTTTTTAAAAAAAACAACAACTAACCAAGCCTTTCACAGGTGCCTGCTTTAGCTACTGAAAGTACAGAGTGGTCAGTCAGACTAGGGAAGTTATCCTTCCCCTGTACTCGGCGCTGGTCAGACCACATCTTGAGTACTGTGTGCAGTTCTGGGCTCCCCAGTTTAAAAAGGATGTTGAGCTGCTTGAGAGGGTCCAGAGAAAGGCAACAAGGATGGTGAAAGGACTGGAGGACAAGCCCTATGGGGAGTGGCTACAGGAGCAGGGGTTGTTCAGCCTGGAGAAGAGGAGGCTCAGAGGTGACTTCATTGCTGTTTACAACTACCTGAGGGGAGGTTGCAGCCAGGTGGGTGTGAATCTCTTCTCTCAGGCTGCCAGTACCACAACAAGAGGACATGGCCTTAAGCTACGCCAGGGGAGGTTTAGACTGAATGTTAGGAAGAGGTTTTTCATAGAGAGAGTGATCCCTCAGTGGAATGGTCTGCCCAGGGAGGTGGTGGAGTCACCATCCCTGGAGGTGTTTAAGAGAAGACTGGATGAGGAGCTCAGTGACATGGTCCAGATGGTGGGAGGCTTGGATGGATGGAGAGTGGTGCCTGTGGTTCCACACTTGTGGGTCTGATCCCTGTGTGGATGTTCAGTTGGGAGTTGGACTCGATGATCCTGTGGGTCCCTTCCAACTCAAGATAACCTGTGAAAGCTGCTTCTTTCTAATTTGAATATTCATCTACCTCAGCTTCCATAGAACTACCAAATACTATAAAGTCTTTGAGGGTATTGATAAAATGTGGGTTCAGACACCTTTTCCTAAAAAAAGTATACTCAGCTGGCACAGGAAAAACTTTACCCTCCTTAATGTAGTGTTTTTGAAGCAACATTCTGAAAGGCTTGATGCAGCAATACTGTAAGAGAGCATGTGACAAAGCCAACACTCACACAAGCCACGTACTGCACAAGTCAAAGAGCAAGGCAAGCTCCCCTGATTTCTAGGTCAGGCCAATGTAAATCACTAAGGACAGAGCTTGTAGAGAACAAAAGACCAACTAATGAAACAGTTCAAACACCCAGTGAATAATTAGAAATGTAGCTTTCCTCTTAAGTAATGCAGATCAGGTGCAAAGCACCAAACGACAAAATACTTCACGTATTTTACCAAAATGTCGATGAATATATTCTAGACAGACATCTAAGTTAACCCTGAAGGGAGTTGTTTAAACAGTCAGGTGAGCTATATGTATCATATCTCCCCAGTAAGAGCTTCACCTGCCTGGTTAAATCAATTTATACAAGGTGGTTCACAAAAAGTGTAAATAACTGTAGCTAAACAGGCAAAAACATCAGGAGAGAAATAATATAGCCATTATATAAATACATAGTCACAGTACTCAGAATGAAACAACTGGAACATGTATCTGATCTGGCTTTTGCTCTTAGTGTGTCCGACTGAGATGCTTCTATCAGATTATTCAGGGATTTGGTGATTTTAGTATTAGTCAAATGCCAAAAGCCTGTGCCTATGCCAGAAGTGCTTCAAGCCCTTCAATCAAAGCTGACTCTGCTTTCAACCTGAGCAGATTTTTCTCAGATCAGAAATGATTTTGCCTAGAATCACAGAGCTTCACATTCACAACTCCTGAATTAAGCTTGCACTGGGGAAACAGGTTATAGTTGAAGTGGTAGGTGTGTTAAAAAGTTATTTAAATTCCAGGCTGAAGAAAAAAATTAGAACACCTTGAATTCAGCTGTTTGGATTGTACACAATGGGATTGCTGCTGAATGTTGATTGCATAATCAGATGTATCTCAACTCCTAATGACTGGTGCTCTATACAATGAAAATGTTAAGATAATGCAGCAAGACAGCACTAGTGAATAGACTGAGACAGGTTTACATTTAAATCCTCACCTGAAGAGGCTTTTCTCCCCTTATTACTCAATCATTTAAGAGAGAAGAGAACAGAATGAAAGAAACAAGCAGCATCATCCAGCTGATTACCTGGAAGCCAATGACTTGTAGCTCATTGTGAAGATCATCTAGAACTCTCCTACCATCAAAGATAAATGCAGGCTTTAGCATTTTCTTATGAATACGTTCATAATCCAACTCCTGTAAAATTAAAACAGATAAAATCAGTAAGTACCATAACACTCCCTCTTTTTTTCCTTTAGTTTAAATTGAAGATAACATTTACCTTAAACATGTCCCATTCAGTGCAAATGACAAGGGCATGAGCTCCATCACAAGCTTCATAGGGATCTTTACTGATAGTAACCAGCCGAGACACTGTAACAAAGAAAATTAAGTTTTATTCTGCACACATCTTGAACATCAATCTGGCATACTCCTAGCAAATGGGTCTCCTTCCTTGTCCTACACGAAAAAGCCGTTTCAAGTCACCTAGAGATATTTTCTATCAAGACACTTGTCACTTGGATTTTACTTATTTGAATGAAAACAGCTTTCACCTGCCATCTAAACACAGTCAGAGCATTTAAAGCATTCAAGTTTGATGTAAACAGTCAGGCACATCTCTAGAATTAGAAGGGACTGTGGAGTGTTCAAATGCCAGCTCTCACAAAGGGCATTACCTGTACAATAGCAGCACATCAGTTTCTATTTAAACACTCAGTTTGTACTACAGAAGATACACATGGCTCCCCAGGGTCTACCTTCATCCTCTGACTGCCTGAGTAGCTGCCTAGAGGCAAGCCTGCCCTTTCTCTCTGATTCAAGGGCATTACAAATAACGTACACCTTTCAATCCTCATCATCAGTTTATTTTCCTCCATTCTCTTCACGTCTACAAGTCTGATCTATTCTCCCTCTCCCCCTCCATTTTCCCCCCTCCCTAATAAAAAAAACCAAAACCAGACATCCCAAATACCCCCTGCCTCTCCAAGAAATTTCTAATCATAGATGATTAAAGTAGTCGTCTTGAATTAAAGGGAACAAATTAATTTGGAAGTGATATGAGGGAAGGGAGAATGCTCAACAGTGAATTCCAGAATTTATTCCTATTTTAGATATGCAAGAAAGAACTAATGCAAGATAGAACTCAAGACACAAAGGACCTGTAAGAACAACACTAGTCTCCCCTCATGGACATTCTCTCTTTTCCTGCTAATTATGCAGAGAGAACACTTTTGGCATCTAGTCAAATGAGTGTGAACTATCTAAAGAAAAATATACAATAGTTCAGAATTATCATTTATCTATAAAAGCTGTGGGGAAGGGGAGAAGAGAGAGCAATCCTCTGAGCTATGACAACCTTCTAGTATGTGTAGCCAACAGCACATCATGATGCTGAAAATGAATTTATAGTATTTAAACAGATCCCGTGTACATTAAGAGGGTGGGAAGTAGAGTAAGCTTTACATGAGCATCTTTACCTTGGTTATCTTCGGAGACACCCGGATGCGAGAGATCCAAGATGATTTGTTCCTTAGGTACTTTAGGGTCATAGATATGGAGCTTTGCTCCTTCATCCATTAAATACTTGCTAATGTAGATACTAGATGACTCTCTAGGGAAGATAATCAATCAGTTAAAGAATCAGGTGGCATGTTCCAAGTAATGAAAGTCTTCAGCTATCATGACATGCAATGCCAGAGCTTTTATACCAAGTTCACATTAAGTATCTTAGTGGTAACCATGCCAGCAGCAAACCTGAAATCTTGAGGGACACCAAGTCAAGGAGAATAATATGAAAAACAAGTCTGTATCTCTCTTGCTGAATCATGCAAGAGAGATAGGAAGTCCCTCCTATTGACATTAATTAAGAGGGCATAGAGATTACAAGCATTCCCCACAAACTGCAGTTGAAGAGTTGTATCAACTTGGAGCTTTATAGGAAAATAGAAGGAACCACCATCATGACACTAAATCAAAACTGTGGCTTCCCATAGGCATTTAGAACCAACTGCAAGGTTTGCCTTCTTTTCTGTGGAGAACGGAATGACTCAAAATCCATCTTTCCTTCTACAAATCAGCAAGAACCAATGTTAGCTGTTTGATCTTCTGAATGGTTCACGTAGGTTGCAGAGGTTGAGAATCAATTGTCTCACCCATGTAAGTCTAATCCTTGTTACAAACCAATTCACTCACAAGAAATGAAGTGTCCTGTATCTGAGCTATTTTTATTAATGCAATTCAATTGCATTAATTGACTGCTGTGCTGCTGTGCGACAACTGCAGGTAATAGAAGTTAACGAACTGAGCTGCTTTTTTACCTTGTGTCTCCAGTATCCTTTTTGAATGCAAACCCTAGAATAGCAATCTTCTTGTCAGTGACAGTATTGAACAGGCTGTCAATAATGCGGGAAGCAAATCTTCTTCTCTGATAATCATTCATGTCTATCACCTGAAATTATATAGGACACAACAGTACAGAAGGGAGACATTTGGAACCTTAAACAAGTTCTATTAACAACCAAGACAAGCTACCCACACAAGTTTTAATAGAGGCTTAAAATAGAAAGGTAAGTATTCTCACTCAGTATCGTAAGTAATCCAAAGAAATTTAGTTATCAAATTCTGACATAAATCCTATTTTAAACAGCAGCTAGAGATACAAATACACACATCCTATCACATGTCTAGTTTAAAGCTTGGAACTTTTTCAGATTGCTTTTTTTAAAAAAATTGTAACTTACTGCTTTCCATGTTTCTGCCTAAAATACAATTCAGTGTCCCAACCCCATTGCCACGGGGTCGTGTGACCACATGTAACAACTGTGAGAACATTTTTAGCCTGTTAAGCCACACTAACAGATACCAATACATAAAAGTAGTGTAATCTAACAACATTTTTAAATGCCTCCCTTTTGTTATTTTGTTAATAAACAAATGTGGGTTCAATCGCCCGCTTTTCTTTTCCTGTGCTTTCCTCCAGCCTGCTTCAATACCTTTTACCTCCAGCCCTTACACACCGAGGGCACTGGATCACTGTTAGGATAGGAAAGGCAGGCTCCCCCACCCAGTCAGTGCTCAAAGTGGACTGCAAAGACCTACACACATCCCTCTGGGTTTGGGAACTTCCAACCCAAATCAAGAATTAGCAGCAGCAGCTTATGAAACATAAGGTATGAACTACATTAGAGGGATAGTGGTGAGCCAGGTTTGAGGAAAAGAAAAATAAGCATTGAGATTTATGCAATTCAACAGGGCAGTAACAGGTAATGAATGCACAGTTGACAGGGATAAGAACATATTTTCTGTAGGTGAAGTTTTCAAGGAATGAAGATTAGAGAGTGCTGTCCCATCTGAAGGCCAGAGAGAACAGAAGTCAGTATTCTGAGGCTATTCTGATTAGCATGTCCTCCAGAATTCACATCTGGTCTGAGCTCTCCCATGTGTATGAACTGCTCCAAGTGCAGCACTCAGGCCACAAGAAGGGGTTCCCACAGCTGCTCATGACTCCAGCAGTGTGGGCTGGGGCAGGCAGACCTGTGAGAACACAGTGCTCTGAGGAAGCAGGAGAAGCAGGCAGGGGGCTGCACTATGAGCACAGCATTTTACCTTAACTCTGCACCAGCTGTTCTCACTGTCTGATTTATCCACGGCTTAATAAGCCATATAGAAACACTGCAAAAAACTACCCTTAAAAGAGAGCAGAAAAACACTATAAGCACTTAAACTACTTTGTTTACAGTAACAATACAGCCTTTTAGGCTTTTGTTAAACAAAACACCATCCCCAGACAGAGCAAGTTCCCATGCCTTTGGGTTGCCAAGGTACCAGGTAGGATGCATTTTAAGAAGGCACCCTGTGATCTCAGAGGAAGAGCCAAACCAATTTCGTTTTTTTTCAAGCCAGTATTACTTTTTCCCTATTCATCAGATTATCAGTGAGGTAATGTGTTAGTTCCTGCAGCTCACACTGCTCTGGGGATTGTCTACTGTCTGCTTACATCTCATGCTAAGTAAAAGCAGTAGTTCTTGAAGAACTTATCAGAACTTAAAACTCCTCTTCTTTCCTACTGTGCTACTAACAAGATAGGC
Source organism: Pitta sordida (assembly GCA_013390025.1). NCBI lineage: Eukaryota > Metazoa > Chordata > Aves > Passeriformes > Pittidae > Pitta > Pitta sordida. The sequence continues at coordinate 58,250 of WEKX01024724.1, forward strand.
AAAAAAACTTGGTATTCTGGAGGCACCTGCTAGGCAGCCTTACACTTCATCACCACAGATAAATTGTGCCAAAACCCCCACAGTTGGTTTTTTTACCATACCACACATCTCAGCTCTGGGAAGAAAGGTGAAGTGCTTTCACTGGTTAACTGGGAAACACTTGCTAGTGCAGATTGAGTATCCCAGTATTGCTGCATTGGAGCTAGGCCTGACAGCATTCACATCCTCCCAGCCACTCCTAACATTAAACCAGGGAACATCAGCAATCATGTTCATCTAAATAAAGCATGTTCTGCTGAGTTCTTTCAGAACTGCAAAAGTAGACCCTGAGGAAAAGATCACAAGTTCTGAAGTCAAAGTGGACAGAGATACCCAACTGCAAGAGAAAGACAGAACACGTGCTTGTACTTCACATTTTCCACTGCTGCTTTTAGACAACTTCCCAATCCATTTGACCCAGACAACTGAGTTCACCCCAGAAAAGCCTAAGCACCCACAAGAATCAAATGCCACTAAAATGTAAAGGTTATCAGCATTAAGGTATGTGCTCCTTAGAGCTGAAACATGGATTTATGTAGACAATGCTTAAAAGCTCAATGCCCAAGGGCTGAGCACTGAAAAAACATCACCCTCAAAAAAACCCCCAAAAGGGTGATGAACTTGTACCTGTTGCCAGTAGCGAGCTACCTCAGGTAAGTTCAGTGCCTCACAGAGGTACACCAAATTCAAGACATCCTTCTGAAAGCAGCTACCTCCAAACCCTGAAAGAGAAAAAGGTTATTTTACAGGTGACTGTGGCTTAGATCAGTACCTATCTTTGGAATAAAGCAGCTTTTGGTAATCATTGACATAGTAAGAATTATATTTTTAACCAGTATTTCACTGGTAGCAAATGAAAAATCTTAGCCTCTCAAAATCCAACTCTTGGATCTATTTAGCCAGTTACAGAAGCACTAAAATCTGCTTCAGGTTCCACTGAAGTCAATGAGTTTTAACCCAGATTCAGGGATTGGTATGAAAAAAAGCAACTATGTGCTATTTTACATTAACACAGGTGGGTGGACAAGGTCCTGGGCTTGCTCTTCCCCCACCTCAAGATTTAGATGAATACTTCTCAGATCAAGCATGTTAAGATTGGGTTCTTTCCTCCTGCATCTCCAAATGGATATCTAATCATTGCCAAGAACCAAAGATCACCACAGCTGACTAAGGTACCATTGGAGGGATCCTTGAACCTAGAACTCAGCAAGCAGCATCCCAGAAACACACTGTGGAAGGAATTATAATGACTTGAGAGGAATTTTGGAAATGTATTTCCTATGTATGTATGTTTCCCTCTTGTACAGACTCTAGAATATGTTATATTTGATGAGGTTACTTTAAAGTCACACTTTCTCTTTCCAACATGAAGCCATACAGACAAGGTTTAGTCTTGTTCTGAAGTTTCATGCTGGATGTACTGATCACCACTTCATTATGTTTTACTCTCTAGTAAATCTAATCAAGAACTGAATGGCACTTAGTGCCATGCTCTACTAGACAAGGTGGTGAACAGTCAAAGGCTAAACTCTCCAACCTTAATGATTCCATGAATTTCTCATGCAAATTAGAAGCTGCTATCACTACTTCTGACCCAGAGGTATCCTCAGGCCACTGGCAGCAACTCTCAAACAGAACTGCAACAGTTACAACTGGGAAGACACCTTGGAGAGCACTATCGTCAGTGATGCTTCTGAAAAATGAAGGTGCAGCTGTTCTTCCCCGTGTCCAAGGCAGGATAAACCATGCACTCTGAACTCTCCAGTTTAAGATTGCCAGAGTCTAGAGCAACCTCAATCCTAGATATTTAATCAGAAAAATGGATTTTTACTGTTACTCTACAGAAATGCTTTCATACATTAAGCACTTCTAATGCTGTAGAAGATTTTGGAGTATCAGATGACTTACTTCAAAGCACTACTAGTAAATCTGTTGCACTATTAAACAGAAGACTGAGGGAGGGAGGAGGGAGAGGAGGAATTTCATTTACCAACACTGGCTTTGAGAAACTTATTTCCAATTCTTTGGTCTGTTCCAATAGCTCTTGCTACCTCTTCAACATCTGCTCCTGTGGCTTCACACAGAGCACTGATTGAGTTAATGCTGCTGATTCTTTGGGCCAGGAAAGCATTAGCTGCCTGCAAATAAAAAGCATAGTCAAGAACTTACTTTTTCCAGAAACCAAGATGCCCACAGAACAAAGGGAGTTGCTACTGAAAGGATTACTTTAGGATCTATGCAACTCTGTTGCCATACAAAATGGCAATGTAACTAGTTTAATACATCAGTGCCAGTTAATGGGATCCAAGCAAAACACTAATCTTTAACTTATAGAGTCTGAACCCTTTTATGGTGGCAATCAGTTTCTGCAGGACTGGAGTTTACTCTTAGTAATAAATAACACAGCAATAAAAGTGAGGAAAGGACTTCATGGAGAGTTGATACACCATCTATTAGCTCAGCTGAGATAACTGGAAAAGATTAATATCCTTTGACTTAATATCCTTGACATACATATTGCATCCTCCCAATCTCATTTGGCTATTTCTAGCTGCAGCACTCAGTGTCACTGAAATTCTGCGCTTTGTCTCATTTCTACCCTCTGCTCATTGCAGAAAACAGCTGTGAGTAACACTAACCAGTTTAGAAAGTTCTGATGACCATGTATTGGTTGTGAGGATTTTTTCTTTGGGCACCCAGTGCTCATAGACAGCACAAAGAGCACGGACAGCTTTCTGTCCCTCTGGAGAGTCATCTCCACCAATAAGCACTCGGTCTGGGTTCTTCAGGTCCTTGATGGCTGTTCCTTCTGCAAGGAACTCCGGGTTAGACAGCACCTACAGGCACAGCAAACAAGAAAACAAATAAGAGCCAAAACTAACAAACAGCCTTGAAATACACAACTCAGAGACGATGTTTACCTGCAAGTCCAAGTCAGGCTTCGTGTTAGCATCAAATATTCGACGAATGCTCTCTGCAGCACGTACTGGAACTGTGCTTTTCTCAGTGACAATTTTATAGCCATTGGAATTCTGCACAATTCTTCTAGCACAAGCTTCAATGTATTTCAGATCAGCTGCTCGGCCTTTTCCCATTCCATAGGTCTTTGTTGGAGTATTAACCTAATTACAAATGCATGAAAGGGGAAGAAATGTTACAGGTCAGTACCTCCTGTGTTAAGGGGCAAGGTGAAATTGCCAAGACTGACAGACATTTTCCTTCCCAGAGGGAGGAAAATTCTTCTACCCCAGAAATATGCTGATTACCATATCAAATGAACAGCTATTAGCAGTCTCAATTACCCATTTTGCTTTCTACAGAAAGCTCACTGGTCTCTATTCAACGAGGCTTTAAAGATGCACAATTCACAGCAGCTCCGCAGGCTCTGGTGGAGCACAGTCCTTATTCTGGAAACACCAGTAATTTCCTCAGGATTACAGCCAACCACCTTTTGTTACCTGTCCCACACCAGGAGTGTGAAGTCCCACATACGAGTTTTGCAATTATGAGGCAGCTATAGGTTTCTCTACAAAGTGAATTTAAACTAAGTGTAGGACTGATGACAATTCCTACACTGAAGTACACAGAAAAGGGAACATGAGGAAAACCACGTAATTTAGATTAAGACAGAGTCTTTTACATTACAAACTGGAAGAAGAAATGGCACCACCATGTACAACACCACATGTTTTGAATGAAGGACAGGAGGCAATATATGGGCTGTGGGATTAGTGGCAGTCATCCAGCCACACAGCATTCACTTTAGACTTAATGAGTGGAGAAAAATACGGACTGTCAAAAAGAGCTTCATACTACAGGCTAAAAGAAAAAAAACCCCACCACAACTTAATTCACAAGGAGAAATCTGTGACAGTGACACGACATTGTTAACTGCATCTACACAACAAAACAAAGGCATCTTTCTGAAAGAACACCAACATAATGACTTGATAAGAAACAAACAAACAATCACCTTCTCCCTGTGAACTTACAGAAATAAATACAAGATCAGCTTCTCTAATGGCATCATCAATATTGGTAGAAAAGAAGAGGTTTCTTCCTCGACATGATTCTACTACTTCTTTTAACCCTGGCTGGGAAAAAAAAGCAGAAAAAAAGTTGTTAAGCCTAATGCAGTTAGAAGTACAACAAACTATGTTCAAACAGGATATACTGTAATTTCAGATACAGAAATGCTTTCTTTTTTTCCCCTCCCTCAGTGGAGTATGTTTTCAGTAAAGCTTCTATAGATTTACAGAGTGAAAAAAGGAAAGCCCTTTCTTGATTCAACAGTATCAAAATCATATCTTGAAACCTTCAGCCACACAGGTATCTTGTTACCTGCAGCCAGATTTTAACCTCCAGTTATTCCCATGCTCAATTCCATAACCATGAGCAACAATTAAAGTACCACCTGTAGCGTGATGTTAAGTAGATTCAAAAAGTAAAGTCTTACAATATTTCCTAGGCTGCCAACAAAAGAGGTGGTCCCAATTCTTTTCCCTCAGCTGCACATTCCATGATCCTCCCAATATCAGATCTAAGGCTGATTCCAGACAAAAAAATTGCCCACAAAGCAGTATTCCATCAAGGCAGCAATCCCAGATCCAGTGAACAACTGGCAGTGGAGACTTATGGGTGATCAAAGCCACTCCTTTGAGGAGCCACCCATTTTTGGGCCAGATTAAGTTTATCATGGCACCACACCTGCAGTGTGGAGGAATCACAGCCATAACATGATGAAGTTTTTTCCACAGACACACAACACTTTCCCTTTCCTTAACACTTCCACTCAGATAAGAGAAGCGGGAGGTCAGAGATACATGAGCAATCCTCTGTATGAGGATGGCCTGAATAACAATTTCACTAAGATGTGTTTATGACAACTGTAAGAAGCCTTTTTGTTTGAATAGTCACACGCTTTCACCTGGCAATCAAACCTGCAACTTGAGTCACCAGTCATGGCACTGGGTATTTGAATAAATGCCAGAAGGAAGAGGTTCACTGGATGGAGAGAAGAAAATGAATCAAGCTTTGTGAGGCAAGACATTTTTACTGTCTCATTGTATATCAAACATGACCTACTTAAAAGGGAAATAAAGGTCAGAACAAGCAAATTAACACGGTTAGAACCCATCAAGTGTTCCAGTTATTGTCTTCCTGGATGTAAAGAGAAGGGCAGCCCAACAGACAATTTCTGACGCTGAAGAAAAAGAATTCAACCAAAAACATTAAAAAACCTCACTGTGCAATGATTCAATATTACAACTGTCTGAACTAACTCCTGGCAGGTTTTGTACATTCTTTGTAAGCAAAGGACACAATTCCAAGAAACAGATGTTGCAAGTTCAGGGCGTTTTTCAAAAAAACAAACAAACAAACAACCCAGAAACAACAAACCATACCAAGACTAGCTCTACTTTAGCTCCTTCAGTCCAAGTGTTTACAGAACACTGCTTTCATAAACTTTATTCTTGTCTCACCTGCTCATCTGAGCACTATACACATGTTCCTTTGAATCTGTATGACAAAGGAGGTCTATTCGTCTTCACAGAGGAAAAAACCTGCATTAGTGTTAGAGCACAGACAGAACTCAGAATACTGTTTATAGCAAAAGAGGAAACGTTTGTACCAGGCCGAAGCCTTGTCTTTGGGAGATGAGTGAAGGTAAGTTTTCACTCTTACTAAAGAAAAGAGCTCAAATCTGTAAAAATGGTATCTGGTGAAAGAACAAAGGAAAGGGATCTATTCTTTTAGGGTGAAAAAGCGTGGAAAATAACATGTTCCTGGAGAAGCAAAATAGAAAATTGCCCTATGCATTTTCAAATGGAAGTCACTCTGTAATGAAGGAGTGACAGTGTGATACATTTATTTGGCCTAGTCTTCCCAGTTAAAGCGAAGGTTTATGGTACAAGGTTTACAGGAACATGACTGTCCCCATCTTTCAACACAGTTAAAGTTGAACAGCACAGACTGGATCTTGGCAGCATTCAGAACACAAATAAAGCTTACAAGTCAGTATCACACATTGATATGGTGCTACAACACAGCAGATAATATCTGTAGCTGAGCAAGAGGACTACGTTATGATTAAATTGGGTCCTGTAAGAAAGTCAGCATGATAGAGCAAAAGTCACTATATATATAGAATTACATTTTCCTTACTAGGCCCTTCATAAAATTGTAAATATCTGCCTGCATCAGCCACATGGTTATTTCAGAGATCTGGTTTAATGAGCAGCACTGACAAGCTGTTCCAGAAGACTCTTTTTGAAGGACATTACAGTGCTAAAATTGACAAGCTGCAGAAACGGGCTATGAGGAAATGCCATGTGGCAGGAGGCAAGCAGATGCAACACCGGCTGGAAGGAGAGACAACAGTGACATTTACCTCGTAGATTGGGAGTGTCTCTGAATTCCAGGCATTGATTCTGGCCTCATTGACATCCACAACAGTCACTTTGATATTGGGGCACATCTGTGCAATAACACTACAGGTTGGGCCACCGACATAACCAGCACCAATGCAGCAAATCTTCTTAATTTCAAACATGATTACTCTAGTAAGAAGAGGAGGAAAAGCAAAATCAGGAAATATAAATTGAAACAGCGGTCAACAATTCAAGGCAATCAAAGAGTATTAATGACTTCAGACTTTATTAGGCAGCAACAGAAATATTTTCTTAGGGCTGATCTCTTGAAATGAGTGCTGCTCCCGTCTCCCACCCTGGAAGGCTTCGGAGCCTGCCCCGACCAGCACACACAGCTGAGGAAGCGTTTCTGTGGCCGTTTCGAACCCTGGCACTGCAAACAGCGCCTGGGGCCGGGCAATCGCAGACACCGCGGCCGAGCCGGGCACCAGCAGCGCCCACNGGGGATGCTCGGGGACGATGCTCAGCGAGCTCAGCTCGACGCTCCAGTGATAAAAGAGAGGAGGAGGCGGTAGCCGCTATTTAAAGGGCCGCGGCGGGGCCGAGGCAGGCGTCTCATGNGGGACAGCTCGGGCGGGACCGCTGAGGGGCCGCAGGGCCCCCGGGCACGGCTGGGAGCTGCTGCTCTGCCCTGCATCGGGGTGTTTTATCAGGGAACTTAATCGTGGTGTTGAACATGCCCATGAATGATTTGTTGTCCTTCAGCTGTGCTTACTGGGAAGCAGAGAACCCAGTGTTCGTTCTCTCTCCTGTTGATTAGCGCCGTCTCAACAAAAAGAAGAGAAGGGAAATGCGGGTAGGTAACACTAAAGTTCAGTGTTTAAAGTCCAGGCTACAAACATTGCCCAGAGTGAGGAAATAAAATGAGCTTGAACTCTCCTGCCCTTGTGATCCGGGCACTGGCCAGGGACCTCTTGACTGGGGTATTAAAGTTCTCAGATACTACTGTTGCCTTTTGTGTAAACACGATATGTTATTAGTTTACTGCATCTGACTTTGGGAGCAGAAAGGTGGTGAGAAATCAGCAGTCTTTTCTTCTCCAGTGCATTTAAGTTCGTTTATACTGCATCTCCTAGACGCTGGGTGATGTGGGTTTTTGCTGCATCTGCAATCTTGTAGTGATTTATGCTTTTCTAGGTTAAATGTTACCAAACTAGGTAGGATAATACATGTATATTCTTCTCAAAGGAACTAAAGAATTGCCTTGTTCTTAGGTGGCATTTTTGCCCATAAACATTAAACTGTATTAAAAAAAATTAGTTGGTTTATATGTCACTCTGTTACTGTTTTGCTTCGGAGGATCTGATCTTTTCCTAGAAGAATATATGTCTATATTCTGTAATCACAGGTCCTTTAGAAATGCCTGTGAAATACGTGTGTTTCTACTGAAAGAGCCTACTGAGGTTTCCAGGCTCAGTGCAGGATCCTGGCAGAGTCAGTGTGGTTAGCCAAAGAACCGCCTGGGGAAGGTGCAGGGTTCACCGTGTTTATTCTGAAGTAAAAACAAGTCATGCCTTTTCTCATTGCATATTGGCACAGCTGTCTCAATTTTGAACACATCCACCTTTTTTCCAGGGAAACTAAAGCAAAGCAAAGAGAGACTTGGTGAGCCCTTGTTACTGAGTCAGTCTCACCTATACCATCCTCTTCCAATTCTCTCTATCTCCTTAGGTCTCAGAATAGCCATGGATCCACACATTCGTACTGTAAGAACATTATCTGGTCCATCTGTATGTGCCTGTTGCCGTCTTGGCAAGGCCAAACCCATTTCATGTCCTTTAAGTGGTTCCCTGAGGGTGTTAGTACTTGTGCTTAATGTGTGCCTGACACACGAGGAGTGGATTTTCTGGAAACAGCAGGGGTACAATGATTGTGTGCAAAGCCATGTGTTTGAGAAGAACATAAGTACTGTATCCTGTCCTGGGCACCTCAGTTTAAGAAAGATGTTGAGGTGCTGGAATGAGTTCAGAGAAGGACAACAAGGATGAAAAAGGGGCTGGAAGATAAGCCCTATGAGGAGTGGCTTAGGGAGCTATGTCTGTTTAGTCTGGAGAAGAGGAGGCTCAGGGCTGACCTTATCACTGTCTATAACTACCTAAAAGGGGGTTGTAGACAGGCAGGGGTCGGCCTTTTCTCTCTGGCCATTGGAGATAGAACAAGAGGTCATGGTCTTAAGCTCCAGCAAGGGAGGTTTAGACTTGACATTAGAAAAATGTTTTTCACTGGAAGAGTGATCCGACATTGAATGCGCTGCCCACGGAGGTGGTTGAGTCACTGTCCCTGAAGGTGTTTAAGGGTAGACTGGAGGGCCATGACATAAATGTTATAGCTGTTAGGTTTTAGTTGGATTATAGGTTGGATCTGATGATCTTCAAGGTCTTTTCCAACCTTATCAACACTGTGATACTGTGTAATACCCCCTAGCTACTGTATTTGCTAAGAATGAGGATTAAAGCTTCAGAGCCTCCCTCAGCTGGTGGTGGGTCAGGAACAGTCAGGCCTTCTATACCACAGTACTGTGGTCTTGTTCATCTCCCACAAAGCCCTCCGTCCGCCTAGAATGGCAGCTCATTAATATCCAAATTTGTCCCACACCCTCACACAGCCCCCCGGTGCTGTTTCAGCACTGCGTTGCTGTGTATCGGTTGCCACGGCAGCCGTGGTGGGGGGGGAGAAGCAGTGGAACCACTGCCGTGCTGGGGGGGCGGGGAACCGGCAGAGCCACTGCAGTGGCTGTGTGGGTTGATTTGCATATTCATGCGTGCCAGGTCGCGCACGCGCAGTTGTGAAACGGGGCCTCCTTCATCGCTGAAAAATCACACTGCGAAGATGTGAAGCCGCCGTCTAGGGGGTGCGAAGTGGAAGAGGGTTGACTGTACTTACCTCAGGAAAGTGCTGTGTCATGCAGATTATAAAGAAACATGAGGATCTAACTCTCCACCCCCGACTACAGTTGTTAGCCTAAGAGCTTAAAGGGAATACATATTTTTTCAGGTCTAGTACTCATGGCCCTTTCCTGCAAGGAGAAAGGTCTGGGTTATAGTCTAGGATTTGAGAGCTGTTTCAAATATCTGAACAGCCCTCGGAGCAGGCTATGGACACTCATCCCTCGTAGCAAAGGACCTTCATTGATAGACTGTCACACCCCTGGGACATGGATCTTGAACTCTTGCAGGACAGCACAACTTAACACTGAAAGGCTGGACCCAATGATCTTGGAGGTCTTTTCCAACCTAAATGATTCTGTGAAAGGATGAGGAAGGCTGCTTTTTTTACCCTATAGCCTCCACTCCTGAGGTGAAGGCAGGGGGGAAATGCAGGGCTCAAAGGCCCAATGAAAAGGGCAGGGAGTTTGGGTCCCCCTTCAACAGCAAAAGTTCTGAATTACTGGATGAGGTCTTGTTTGTTTTTCCATTCAGTCAGACCCATCATTTACCAGCATGCCNAAAGGACCTTCATTGATAGACTGTCACACCCCTGGGACATGGATCTTGAACTCTTGCAGGACAGCACAACTTAACCCTGAAAGGCTGGACCCAATGAACTTGGAGGTCTTTTCCAACCTAAATGATTCTGTGAAAGGATGAGGAAGGCTGCTTTTTTTACCCTATAGCCTCCACTCCTGAGGTGAAGGCAGGGGGGAAATGCAGGGCTCAAAGGCCCAATGAAAAGGGCAGGGAGTTTGGGTCCCCCTTCAACAGCAAAAGTTCTGAATTACTGGATGAGGTCTTCTTTGTTTTTCCATTCAGTCAGACCCATCATTTACCAGCATGCCAAATTTTTTACAACACTGTGCAGAGGCAATAAAGCTTCAGGGCATACCATTAGACCTCCTGAAACCAGCTGCTTGGGAGATATAGCTCTGGGCTGCTGCAAAGCGAATGGGNGGATGAGGAAGGCTGCTTTTTTTACCCTATAGCCTCCACTCCTGAGGTGAAGGCAGGGGGGAAATGCAGGGCTCAAAGGCCCAATGAAAAGGGCAGGGAGTTTGGGTCCCCCTTCAACAGCAAAAGTTCTGAATTACTGGATGAGGTCTTCTTTGTTTTTCCATTCAGTCAGACCCATCATTTACCAGCATGCCGAATTTTTTACAACACTGCGCAGAGGCAATAAAGTTTCAGGGCATACCATTAAACCTCCTGAAACCGGCTGCTTGGGAGACATAGCTCTGGGCTGCTGCAAAGCGAATGGGGCTGTTCACTGCTGGCCATTTTTTAAAACAGAAGTGTAAATTCTTCTCCATTTTTTTCTTTGAAGGCTCAATGTAGGCTGTGAATAATCAGCAACTCAAATATGAGGAATGGGATTTCAGGTGTATGTTTTACTTTAGCACCGGCAGATCAGATGACTTGATCAGATGAATCTGGGGAGAGGGTTTAAGGCGACATCTCTGCCTTTCCATAAACCAGATGAGCAAAGGGCAATCTGAATGCCAGAGGTGTGTGGATGGGCCACTCTTTACCTCTCAGGTGCAAGCTGTTCCATTATGCAAAGGAGAAATCATGATTTATGAAGGATTTGTGGGATGAAGGGAAGGAGAGAGAAGATAATAAAGAGCAAATGAGTGCATGATTGCATAATCTCTTGGCATCCTGATACTGGAGGTGAGAGGAAAAGCCAACAAGAAACCCTGGATTTGAAGGAGTTTTGAATCATATCTGGGGAGTGTTTAATGTCAGACTAATCGCCAACCACATTTAGCTGATCATTAACTGAAGTCAGTTGTGTTTGTGTAATCAGTTTGTGACACTGACATCTGACACAGATTCAACACCCACCAATGCCTGTCAAGGCTTTCTTAAACTTTTGATACAGCATGACTGGGAGGCAACCCGGCCTGTAACCAGGACATCTGAGGTACTTGGCAACAGTTCCAGGCTCAGGTATAAAAGTTCCCAGAAGACTAGTTGGATCAGTATTTGAATACTTGCTTTGTATTTTGCAACACCAAGAGGAAGGAAGGAAGGAAGGAGATGCCGCTAAATAGATTATAGAGGACATGTGGGACTGGGCATGTGCGTTGAAAAGGCTCCAAGAGCAGCATAAAGCAAGCCATAGGCTTGAACACAGGCAGCTGGGAACCTGAGCTCCCACATCTGCTCAGAGCCAACACTATGTGTCATTACCAGAGACATTTTCCGCCTGGCATGTCTCTACTTACACCCTCTCCTCACCTGCACCTCTCTGGCTCATGGTAACTTCAACATTGCTGAACAACCTTGACAGTTTGCCCATTATGATTAATCTAATACAGTACTTCTTTGTTTGTGACAGCCAGCACCCCAAACTGCAGTGATTGCTAAAATTTGTCCCAAAATGCAGTGAATTTCTGGTTAAGTTCGGTAAAACCAAATTTGGCTGAATCTCTTCCCTTACAGGGAAGCCCAACAGAACCTTACAGCCAGAGGGAGTGTGAGAGTCAAGGTGCATTTGTGATTCATATTGCAAGCTGATATTTGATGAAGTGAGAAAATGATTGTTTGGATTTCCTACTCCAGACAAGGCTGGATGAAATCACTACGAGAGCTGAGGAAACCAGATTTTTACTCATCCTCACACAAGATTTCCATGTGTTACACACAGTATTTGACACAACAGTGTCCAGTCCTACGGGGGCTTCTTTAGATTGTTTTCTTGCTAATCACATTCAGTTTATCATTTATCATCTACAAGTTATGCCTTAAACTGAGCTCTTCCACCTTTTCTAAGATGTGCTCTTTATATCAAACCCGTGGCTGTGACCTTCAGAATGCTGTACAATGATGGTGTTTTTTGCTGATCTGCTTCAGAAACAAGCTTTCTTATCTCTACTGTCCTCCTTTGCATTTTAAGGATATTTTTTGCATCAGAAGAAATTAATAATCTTCATGAATTTTAAGTCAGGTGTAAGTATGAATATAGTCACAGAGATTATTCCTCTTTTTCACCATTAATAGCTTGGAGGATATAATAACAAGACCTATACATGCAAAATATTATTTTAAAACCTTGCTACTTGTGATCTTTGATTACAAATTACTGCTGCATTATCAAGTAACATTTTATAAAATATTTTACCATATCACCTTCCATACAAGCAAGAAAAGTGAATATGAATTGATATGCATTGTCAAATATTGAAATATTTCAATTGAAATAATTGAAATATTGAAACTTGTTTCAGACAGTCCCTGTGATCAACACTCTTACCTGGGGATGTTAAAAAGATGATGTGGAAGCCAGATTCTTCCAGTTATTATATTTAACTATGGGAGTTGGCAATAATTTGATACAAGATCAAGTTCACTTACTCTTCTTGTATGAAGAGACAAATCTCCAGTGGATGTTCCAAGTGTGAGTCCCTGGAATTGTTTCACAAGTGAGGATGTGGTTCAGCATGGGACATTTCTCCTCTTCCCCCATGAAGGTCCGTATCTTTGCAGTGAATGGCACTGTAAGCTGTTGGCTGGTACTGAGTAGGGTAGAAGGAGAAAAGAATTTAAGTTGTCCATTTTTGCAAGGAATCTACGTAATATTTTGCTGCAATGGTTTGATGTATTTCTCCCAACCCACAAGAATAGGACACTTGTTTTTAGGCTTTGGGGCAGAGTCATCTTCTCCAAGTACCCAGTGATCTCGAGCAGCTAGGCTTTACACAGATCCATTCAATAAAGTGAATTTAGATCTCTGCTAATTTCCTTCCTGCATCACTTTTCTCAATAGACATGTGCATCTGTGGCAAACGTATTAAAAAGTGTATTTATAAGTAAAGTTTAGCTTTAGTTTTATGGTTATTTTTAGCCTAAAGTTTGAGTAAAAGGGTAAATCTTGATGAGCAGACACCAATGATCTCCAATTAAGACCTTAGAGTTTCCAGATCAACTCAGATGCCAAAAGCATTTGTTACTAAATAAAAATCTATTATTATTATTGTTGTTACTAAAAATACATTCTGATTTTGTTTCTGATTCTGAATTAGTGGAATTATTGCCACTGTCTCTGGATAACTGTATATTATTTTAAACCCTAATGCTACCCTGGCGTTCTTCTCTTCTTTGGACTAACGCAGGAATCCCTACCGAGGGATCTGAGTTGTTGCTCAGGTGGTGCTCAGCATTTTGTGCTCTGCTTCCAGAGGAAGAAAAGTGCTGCACTCCATGGGAAAAATGAGCAAGCAGCAGGTCTCACTCCTCCTACACGCTGCCTTGGATGCTTTCCTCAGAGGAGCTCTGGGTCCAGCACTGCCAACATCTAGAATTAGAAAACAGACTGCAAATCCCAAAGTAGTAGTAGGATTTGATCTAAAATGAAGTAACATAATCAGCATTTTTGGCCTCTGTCATTACTTTTCTTCTTGTATTATTTCTAACATCCTAGACTGCACAACTACTGAAAAGAGCAAAAGGCAGAGACATCCATGCTGGTCATCAAAGTATCGTAAAACTTGGAAACTGCTTGTAATTTTTTCTGACTTGCTTGAGACACAGAAGACAAGTGTCCATTAGAAAAGTTAGATTTTATGTTTTAAAACTTACACAAGTGACACACTATTTTTACTGATACTTATTTTTAGGTCATTGCTAATTACCAGAAAAGTTGATAGTGTGGTGCAGTCCTACATGTTATAAAAGAACTAAAAGACAAAGACAAAAGTTTACTAATGATTGCTATTTATTTTGTTAAGTCAATAAAAAGTGCATAGTACAAGCCCTTTATCCCAATCCATGTACTCAGTAAAAGATTACTAGGAAACTGCAAATGGCACAGATGATTTTTGTTTGGCATAATTCAGATATTTTGAACCACCCACTTACATTAAGTACATGACATCATCACTCTTCCTTTTCAATCATGAATATTACAAGGCTAAGTGATCTGCAGACAATACATGAATACATATGATTTCTCATTTCAGAGTATAATAATTGTGTTAAGCAGACTCTAAAAATACTACTGTTTTAACAAAGTTCTAAGCTAAGGTATAATTGTAAACTTCCCTCCGTACTTCCCAAGTTGCTACAACTTGCATCTTTTACTGACCAAGCTTAAAACCATCATTAAGAACCGGTCATATCTTGGAGTTTTGCACACCAATGATTTCTTCACACCCCTCAAAATTTACCATAAACATCTGTAACCATGATACAATTATTTCATCACCAATTACATCACTAAAGGCCAGATTTCTGCCACGCTTACTAAAGCTGCTGCTAGTACTTTATCTCAGAGTAGTCCCACAGACCTCAGTGCAACTACTGGATGAGTAAGGCACTATTTAACACAAATAAGAGTGGCAAAATACAGTCCCGTGGTTAATTACTTTTATTTTACTTAAGAGTGGTGATCTGAAGGTTGTATCTTGAAAAGAGTATCTGAATTTGAAGGCATACATTTTTCTGTGGGATAGTGGCCTGACTCTTTAGTTAAACATTTGACAATAAAATATTTCCAATGCTTTTTTTGCTTTTACATAGAAAATTTAAAATAAGCAATTTACATGAGGAAAGCATACATGTATAAAATCACTGGGACAATTACTTAGAGGAACTATACAAACAAAGATAGTTCATTTAAAGTTAAAACACATCATTCCTCTGAACACAAAGTTCATTTGCCGAGACTCTTAGAGCTGGGTGCACATGGTGAGTTTTATAAATACAAACACAGACATTTAAGTAAAGCGAGACTGATCCTCACAAGTGAGGAGCATCTCCTGTAGCTCTCACCAGCTTCCAACAGGGTGAGGATTGGTGCTCCCTCAGAATAGAAGCCTGTTTCAGTTGGCTTTTTAATCAACTGGAAGCTTGTTTTATGCCTTCAACAGTGAAGAATTCTGGCCAAAAATCCTTAAAGAAAAGGTCAGTGTAGATTATACATATCTCCTTGTTGGTTCAACAAAATGATGCTGTATTACTTGTTCTGTTCAAAACAGTATCCCAAACATAAACGTACATGGAAGGCAAAAAGCAAGCACAGTTAGAATGCTTGTCCCAGTGACATCTTTACACAGTGTTCACGGACTGTACACCATCAGAAATAATAGGACAAATTCTCTCAGCTTCTCTGCTGCAGATTCATTACTTTACATGGCACTGCTGATGTCACTGAGAGCACCTGGCCCAAACTTCTATTTTTTTTAAATTTATTTTTTACACATGCTCCTATGCTTAGGAGCACATTATTCCATAGAAATTCAAAGGTCAATTACATCAACTTACAGAAGCCTTTCTTCAGATCCACACTGAACCTTTACCAGGAGGCTTAGCTGGCCCACCATTAACCCTGAGGAGGAAAAACCTGCATCTGTCAACCATGGGATCTGATGTGAGATTTTGGTTAGAGCCTGTTAATACAAACCTTTTTGCACCTTAACAGTTAGGCCTTTAAGCTCAGTAACTAAAATCCTCATGAAATAAAGGTTTGTAGGGTAAGGCTTTGAATTCCTATATTTCTGTTCTATTGACCTTTAGGGAAAGAAGCTGCATGTTGGTAACATAAAAATGTACTTTACATTATTCTCATCGATTTTCCAAATTGACCAAGAAAAATATACAGTGTTGCTTTTCTGTACATCTTTAAAATGTTCTTAAATTAATGTACATTAAAAAGTCCTTCCCATTTGCTACAATGGGAGGAGTGCACAGGTGTGTGCACAGCCACTCACACACACACAGAAACACACCACACGCACACACAAACTTCAGAGGGAAAAGACATGCCAGAAGCAGTCACCTGCAGGTTTCTAGTCTACAATTGCAACTAGTAGGCAAGGATGAAATGTTAAGAATTGCTGATAGGTGATTTTTTCACATACAGGTGAAAAAAACCTGAATAAGTCAGTACATGTTGCATACCAAAGGTTGGCAGCCTTGGTAACTCCTTAGTATGATTTCATCCTGTCCAAAACACATTACCACATGGCTAAAAACTTAAATAGTCATATTTTGACAATATATTGGATAATATATATATATATATGAAAAAGATTAAATTATTTTTGGTGATATAATCTTTTGTGTAAAGTTCCCAATATATAGGTCAGTGGTAATTGTCACATTCACTTCTGTGCTCACGCACACACAGACTATAATTCTAGTGGACAATCCATGTTTTTGCCAACAACCCTGAAAACCATGTTAGTAGTCCAAAGACCAAATTAAAAGTTGCTCTGAACCCAGGGCAAATATAAAATAATTTCTATTTTTCACCACATAACTAAGTTAACACTTCCAAACATAACTCTCAAAAGCAAAGGAGAAGAAATATGAATTAATCTGGAGAAAGGTCAGTAACCTTCCATTATTATAGATGCATTATGATTTTCATTTTCTTTCAATGCACATCAGAAATCACATCAAAGAAATTAAGATCACTGTAACAGAAAGAGACTGAATGGAATGTCCACAGTAACAGCAACAACCAGGAAACCTTTCCAATGCCTTATCATTATTAAAATTACAATCTACTAGGAATTGTAATAACATACAAAGCAAAAAATTAACTTAAAATTGAAGTTACTAAAAGCAGTTCATGAAGATTGCTGCTGACTGATAATTCTGCTCCATATAAATGAGAAAAGAAAACAGGATTGAATGGGGTTTAGGAGTTATCTGGTCACTTCGTTCATTTGGTCATGCAAGGTTACAGCTGCTGAACTTTTCCAATGCTGAATGCTCTAATCCACTGGTGGGGCTGGTGGTGGCTCTTGTCCCTTGGGAGAAGAAAAGAGGAAAAGAAAGAAAAAAACAGAATTAGAAAATGTGCTTCACATAAGAGGACTTATCAATAAAAGAATTCAGAGGTATTACACAGTGTCCAGTGGACATTATGACCCACACTTAGTCACCCATGACTGCTCCATCCCATGGCAGGCCTCATACTCGGCCTTTCACTTTGGTTTGCTCATTGTAATTTCTAATGGAGTTCCAAGAAAATACAGGGAAAAAATACTTTAAGATAGTCTGTATTAAAACAAAACAGATTTAAGCTATTGTAGCATCTCCCTCGAGGCCACTTGAGGATGGACTTACATTATGTTGGCTGGTTGGCTTTCCGGCTGTATTTGATCCTCTCAGATTATTTGGTCTCAGTAGGAACAAGACAAGTGCAATCACCACCCAGGCCATCATTATCATGGCAAAGCTGATACCATTGTCACTGGAGGAGTTTGGTCCTGGCACTACAGACAAGGAAAACTCAAGTTATAACACAGAGTGACAGCAGAAGTTTTTTTCCCTCAAATGAAAACAAAAATGCAATATAAGCCTCAGGAAAATCCCTGAAATATTTTTCAACTGAGTTTTCTGATTAGTTCCTCATTTTTGCTTTGGGACAGTAATTCTTGGTTAGTGTTACCTGTTCTTTTATCACATTTCTTATCCATTTGAAAAGAGACTCTATTTCATAAGATTTCACTGGCATTCTCAGAATCATCACGAATATTTCTTAGTTCGTATTAACTCCTAGTGAACTGGAGATGACAAACACAGAAACACAAAACTTCATGTTTAAGAAATCAAACTTGCTGCAAAATATATTTAAGTGGGGAAAATCCCATCTTTATGTTGGTCTCTGTTTTTTGCCTCAAACAAGTAAAAGAATAAGGCTAAAGAGATAAGAACTTAGACTCCCTGATGAGGCCCCTGCAGAGAACATGCTAATTCGACAAGAAGGGAGCAAACTCATGGTTATCAATTTGCTGGCAACTGGAAGTTATTTCCTGAGAGTTTGTTCTAACAAGTGCCAGTGTCACTACGCCAGATCTTCAAGACTGATCATCCAGGTCATGTGGCATCTCTGTGAGCGTCAAGAAAAACATTTCTGCCAGGAAGGGAAACAATGCTGTAGAGATACGTTAAAAAGTGAAGCCAAGGAAGACAATGTAAAAATTTTACAGCCAATTTTCATACAGAATGCCTGAGACATGGAAATAAATTTGAGAAAATCCCCTCAGGCTGCAAATGGGTGGTTGGTCTTTTTGGATTAACAAACTCTTGCAAATACCTGCACATTTTAAAACAACTTTTCTCCTCGGAAACATAATTGCAAATAATAAAACAGTAACTAGTGTTGTCAGCTGAAGTGCAAACCAAAGTACAGTTAATTACCTATGCTACTTACATGGGTCTTTGCCACAGTATGAACAGTTCTAACATCTTCATTAATGATCCAGATGAGCAATTAATACAGAGCTATAATGAATAACCTTCAGAAAGAGAAGAGCTATTCTATTTTATTACTCAAATTGAAAATGTTAACATCCAGAAATCTCCATGGGGAAACTCATATCTGTCAGATTTATCAGTTGCCTCAACTCATGTGGATCACCTCATTAGGGAGTCAAGTCTGGATTCAGTATTTGTTGGGAGTTGTTCTTGTTTAAGATCGGCTAGATAACTTATACCCAGTGCTGGAGTCACTTTCGTGAAGGTTAATGCTGGTATCACAGAACCACCCCCATCACCATCATACTTGGCAGCATTTCTGATAGAGGCTCTTCTCTTCTGTGGAAATGGTTTGTTCACAACACAGCAGAGGGGCACTGCAGGGAAGCTCACACCTGTGCCACTCACTGCACTGCTGTTCTGGGAATAAGGCTGCAAGAGCTGGGGCTGTTGGACTGATGTCCTTTACTGACATCACATGTACTTAAAAATGTCAAAGAAAACCCCCCACATATTATAGAAGTTCGCGCTTTTCACAACATAAACATTATGATTAACATCTATGAGCAAACGAAACTGCTCTTGCCTTTTCAGTTTTCAAAATATAGACATTTCAAAACCTGAGAAGTTGCTATGTAGAGGAGTTCTATGATTACAAGTATATGTAATTACAAGTCACAATTCTTTTGAAGATCTGAGCGAATAAAGAGGTTTGTATATGAGGAGAAGGCATAGTGCACAGAATAAAAGTAGGGATGATAGAGCCTTTAATTCATTAAACTCGTACATAAAATTAATTCACTTAGCATATGGAATTGTGAAGGTAAGAGTTTAGACCTGTAGTTTTGTTGAGCAGAATATTATTGTTATCACTCTCATACATCAATACGTATTTTAGATGTTGGATGACCTTTGTATATACAATCCAAGAAACTAGCACATAATTTGGCATGAAAAGAACAACTGCTTTATTTTGGGGCTTTTGGACAACAGCAATAGCCACTCTGAGACTACCTTCATCAACATATACAAAAGCCTTAGGTACCTGCTTTGGCACACAAATACATAGCACAGCAGAAATTTCACAGATTTCATAGAACATTCTGAGTTGGAAGGGACCCACAAGGATCACTGAATCCAACTCTTAATGAATGGCCCATCGAACCCACACCCTTGGTGTTATTAATACCATGCTCTAATCTCAGAGCTAATCTCAGTGTGTGGTAGAACACTGAAAGTTCAGCTCATCTGTTAAATCAGGATTCCCCACACAAGGCAGAGAAACAGGGACTAGTCAAGATTGCCTTCTGGGATTTTTGCTGAACCTTAGTGCACTTAGTGCACTTGAACTGGTTAAATGGAAGCTGGGATAAGCAAATGCTGCTAGGTCAGCTCATGCTACACGTCAGGGAAGGGAGCACAAGGAACCACAAGCAAAAGACACAGTTTCTTCCATGGTGAAACATGTTCGGAACTAAGTTAAGCAAGACAACAGCTGATCTAACACAGGTTGGCCCTGTACTACCTACTCAAGGCATGTCAGTTACTGACAACAGCCCCAACACTGTTTACACCACTCAGGCACTGTTAAACCCACATCTCTCACAAATGACCGTGTGCTTTAATAAGGATGTGAGATACATATTTCAGGATCTGTTACACTAATCTCCTAAGGAGATGAGGATACATAGCTGAGCTGAATCATACTTCTCAAAGCTTGCATCACAAATCAAGAGAACAGACAAGAAGCAGTTTCAGATACTGGGAGCAGTTAGATGACAACAGTCTTTTGCTACGAAGACCTCCATCCCTGAGATCACAAAATAATCAGGTAAGACCATCTTATAGATAAAAAACCAGTTATGTGAAGCTGAAACGAAGCAGGATGGAATTCATCCTGACGGGCAAAAGAAAGAAAAACTTTTTTTTTAATACCTCACAACCACGGTGACTTTAATTGATGGGG
>WEKX01024724.1:78882-139649 GCA_013390025.1 Pitta sordida
GATTTTTTGACTCCTTGAAGCAAAAAGGTTCTCCTCTAAGAGCACCTGCGGATGGTAATTTTCCAGTATTTCCAGATGGATAGATGATTGTCCTGTTCTGAGATGAATGTTCCTGCCACCACCCATTCTGATGGATGGATCAGGTTATTAATCTCCAATGCCCCAGAGACACCAACTAGTACAGAATGTAACAGTACCTATTCCCATGTCCCTGCGTGACATGAAACACAGTCTCTAACCTACCTTTCCACACAACACCAGATCCAGCCCAAGGTCTTTATTTTCAGGTCCCCTGGGCTCAGCATATGTATATATCCACACACTTCTGAATGAGCCCGTGTCTCTGTGGTTATCTGGAATTATTTTTACACCATGGCTGAAATATCTCTGTGCAGGAGAAAGCTTTATGAGGAGCTGGTCTGAGATTATGGGATAACCTCCATGGCCATGGTGAATCCTATTTGTTGCTCCATGTATGACAGACTGTTCTTGGCCTTTCTTGTCCTTGCTTTTCCCTACAGAAACAGAGACTAGGCCACATAAACTAGTGTTCTCTCAGAGAGAAATGGGAAGGGGAAAACAATCTTCTGTGACAGATGTTTTTCAACTCATTTAATATTCTATAAGGCAGTCAAAACTATTAAAATGAGGAGTTTGGTAAAAATAATTTCTACAGATTAAAGGTCAATCACCTCCTGATTGTGTAACTGAAATCTCAAGAATACACAGTATTCACAGTATAGATAAGGCTGGAAAGGACCTTCAAGATTATCTAGTCCAACCATAGTCCAACTAACCTATCATCTACATCACAGTATTAAAACTAGTGAGTGCCTGTGTTAAATACTCCTTATATGAACTTAGTTCTCCTCTTCAAGTGCTATTTTTCCTTCAGAGTGAAGTTGTACTCAAAAGAAAAAGAGGAGAGATTGTATTTCATTTACTATAAAAGTATATTCCGTGTGGTGCTTTTTGTCTGCCCTCTCATGGCAGAAATATCTCCTTTTGGATCTTTTCACTGCATGTGGGAAGGCAAAAGCAAGTCTTCCTCTTTTCATGCTGAAGAAACTGTATGAAGAGACGTATCCTACAAATGAATCATCAGGGCAGACAAGGAGCTTGTGGCACTTTCAGCAGATAATGCCTGCAAGCTGACACTCCAAAAGGCAGGGATAAGGAACCTGAAGAAAGCCAAAAAGGCCTTGAGCAGAGGAAGGGAGAAGGGAATTACCAGAAAAGGGAGGGAAGAGTTGGCAGACATTTCATGCTGTTAGGTTAGGCTGCTGTGACTCCCCTACATGAGTACGACTCAAGATGAATCACAGATACATATTAATTTTAAATTACATAGAAATTTGGAAGTAGGGTAGACAACATTCAAGACAGTCATCTCTGACCACATTACAAGCTATGAGAGCACTGAGAATAGTCTTGAAAATATGAATGTGGCAAATTGAGGTCACAACATTTGGGGATTGCTAGGACACAGAGAAAAAACCTCAGGCGGCAGTCCCTCATTTCCTCTGACCCAGCAGGTTGACTGTGACAGGCCATGAGCCACCAGAGCAGATCACTACCAGCTGGGATCCTCCCTGGGCTGGGTGAACCACTGATGTTGCAACTGCCACACATGTCAGAGAACTTCCATGTTCCCCTCGCACTGGACAGAATTCAGAAAAGAATTATCACTCTTATAGTTCATTTCAAGGGAAACAGTAAAATCTTCTGATTTGCTGAGCATAAACAATCCCAACGGAATATTAAATGTGTTGCCTATTCCAAACTTACAGCCTTTTTTTCCTGCAAGGCAGCCACTGAAATGGAGGGACACAGTCATCAGACCCTGATAGGCTTTAACGTCACAGCAGATATTCTGAGAGAGAATCAGCAGAGGAACAGCCATGAAGCAGAAAGCTCAAATGCTCTTTGAAGTGGTGCTCACATCTTCCAGTGTGCTTCCAAAAACACTGGTCCTGACCCTCGCAGGAAACTCTGCAGCATAGTCACTGTGACATAATGGTGCCAAGAACCATAAATAAGAATTTATAGGTAGTAACATAAAAATGTGGTACTAATGCTTTGATATGGCTCCAAATACCCAAAAAAGAACCGATTCAAAGCTGGAAGAATAAAGCATGCTCAGGAAGAATCAGCTCAGGGTGTTTGTGAGAACTTCCAGCTGGCAGCGACAGCATAACACGCGATGCTGCTGTGACATTGGCTGAGCCCCAGCCCCGACAACTCCCAAAACAAAACCACATACATCTCATCAGTTATGCCACAACTCTGCAACTTAAGGATCTGTGTATGACAACATTCCCAGCTGTGCTTTCAGAAGGAACAGCAAATCCTGGGAATAAGCAAATGGGTGGGAGTGAGACAAGTTTCTTCATATCAAGGTTCTGAAATGAGGAATCAGAGTCAGCAAGTAACAGGAAATGGAGCTGTGGGACCTAGGGAAGAAGAGACCCACCTCAAACGTAAGCTCATCACTGTATAGTTCATCAGAACAGGATGAAGCAATAGACAGAACAACAGCCCAGAACTGTTTTAATCTGTCTCGGAAAAACAGCTCTAGAAGCTTCTCCAGACTCAATCTGTTTATTTTGCCTTTGACTCCCAGGGGTCTTAGAGAATGGCGCAAGCACAGAATCAGAGAAGTATCACAAAATAATCTGACAAATTACACAGGCAGTGTCATTGCATCAGCAGAAAAATACCTTTGCTGGAACTAAATTTAAGGCAATATAATAACATAGGAGAGGATTTACTCTATAATTTTTGTGTTGGTTTCTGAAACAAGCCACTGGTGTGGAAAAATTGCTGCCAAATTGCTTGCATCTGCACAGACAGTCCCTGCAAGGATCTCTTTCAGGATGGAAAGCTATTTGTCGTGAGGCATTCCAATTGCCACTGTACCAGAGCTTGATAGCATGAAAACTATCCCACAAACTTTGTGCCCACAACGAGAATGTTATCATTTATACAGCTCTTAGAGTTTCTTAAAAATTGATGACCAAAGACTCCAATGCTTGAGTAAGAAAGACGTACCTAAGCTGCACAACTTATCTGTGCCACCTTCTAATATAGAAAATATTCTGTCTCTCATTATCTGCCTCTTTCCCTCTCCCATGCGTCTGTGATTTAAAAAAAAAACCAAACCAAACATAGAAGTC
This sequence comes from Pitta sordida, assembly GCA_013390025.1. Lineage (NCBI taxonomy): Eukaryota > Metazoa > Chordata > Aves > Passeriformes > Pittidae > Pitta > Pitta sordida. The sequence goes on from WEKX01024724.1 coordinate 82,059, forward strand.
TGAGGTGTGGAAGACTAAAATGTCTGGACCTTGGACAGGTCCATTTGGAAGAGGAAGGGTGCTGGAAGTCACAGACTGCATAACTTAGAAACCCATAAAGAAAGAAGAATCCAGAAAAAAACAGCAGCACTTTACAGAACCCCTTGTCTTCTTTCAGGTTTTATGTGGGACAGCCGGTCATGGCAATGCATCTGAGACTGTTTCACACTGGGAGGGCACAGAGCAAGTCTGACCTAGATGCCCATCTCTAACCAGGTTTCATAGGAGAGTGAAGAGGGAGGAATATAAAAGTGAACAAAGGCATGCTCTCTCCCCACGATCCTGGAAATTTTGCCTGCACGGCTCCTAGACCTGTTGAAGACACTGGCACCAGCAGCTCTTGCTTCCAGGAACACTGCTCAGGTGCTCACTGCTCCCTCCAAGCATTACAGCAGTCCTGATGCAAGCTAATTGAGTGAGTCCATACGCTACCATATTGGTAAAGCAATATAGGAAAAGCACATCCACCTCCTTTTTATTTGTGAACATTTGGCAATGTTCTCTCTAGATCACAGAAAGTGTAAACACAGCACCTCAGGGCAAGCTTTTGTTACTGCAAAACCTCTGCACAGCTACAGTTCACTGCAGATGTTGGTAATGTTTGACTATCCTAGTAATGCTCGCTGTCTGAGAGAGGTTTTTTGATGTGTTTTGCAGCAAATTCCAAGGAAGTGTACACATCAGTCCTCTGCTTCATTAACTACACAGCCACCAAGTCAACAGAACTGTAGTCATGGTGTATGTCAGCTTATGAGTCAGAGCTGGGAGGGAACTCCTCTCCCTCACAGCGGGGTGGAGGGTTCACAGTACTGACACCAAATCACCCACCCCGGCTGTGAACACGTATGTGTGGGGGGGTGTCTGTGCCCAAGATCTGTTCTTCACTGGTTAGGCTGCTATGAATAAAAGGAGGACAAATAAAGTCCCCTCCAAATTTTCCACTATCATTCCCCACATCATCCTATTTGGAGGCTAATAGTAAGATTCAGCAGTGCTTGGGGCCTGATTAACGGTCGCACTGGTACATCAACACCTCCAGGTTTCTCACCACTGCTGTTTCCACACAATGCTTCCAATGTACAAATGTTTATCTGCATCACAGAGTCTCAGAAATTGCCTCCCCAATTTATGATTTTTATTACTGTAGTATTTGATTTTGTATCGTATGTTCCTATAACATTAAATCAACTGCTGCATTTTAAAGACCTGTCAAACTGTATTACTGGTGTTTATTTTATTTCCATGCACCTGGTCTGAACAGTTACTCACATTCCTGAAGGCATTCTGTGTCTGTGCAGTATGACTGGGACTGCCTCAGCTGAAACAGAGAAAAAGAAAGGCAAGACACTTAGCAATGAGTCTTGGTCAGCTTTTACCAAAATCATGACTTAATACAATGTCAGAGCACAAGTTCAAGAAAAAGATTTTACTGATCCTTTATTGGATTACACGTGACTTATGGTATGTGAAGAATTCCAGGTATGGAGATAACTTCTGAGCACGATTTACATAATATGTTTAAATCACCAGACTACAGCGTTACTGCTTCCACACAGGTTTGAGCCACTGAATACCTTTCAAAATTCAAGTAAAAAAATCTACAGTAATATATTCCTTATTACATACATATATACTCTCTACATGTATTTTGAGATTTCTAATGAACAGGTGTTACTACTATTATTTAGATCAAGTAACATTAAAATGCTGTGATTACATCACAGTAAATTATCAGACAATGGTTATGCACAGAGAAGTTGAAATAAAATTTCATATTTAAACTTAGCAGTTACTATTTTTCCCTCATATGATTTTTTAAAGTAGGTTTTAAAGTGTATTTTACTGTTTTTATTGATGAGTAAAATTTAAAACATTTTTAGCAACTGTAACAACTTTTTACATTTACAGACTAGGTAAAGCTTATCAACTGCAGGAAAAGTCAACACTGGCTAAGCTGGAAACCAGTATAACCATTTTAGAGACGGCAGACCAAAAAAGAAAGCCAAATATCACATTCTTGATTGAATTTGGAGATGTTCAATGGATGGAATTTAATCTGCAGTACTATAGAAATAGATTCGATCCTCTGCTTAGGCAAACTACATGGGTATTAGTAAAAGCTTTAAAAAGTACAGAATTGTTACAATGCCTGGGTTAGAAATGACATTTGCTTTTTGACAGGTTTTATAACATAGTAGTGTCATAAATCCCAACACTTTTTGTCATAACAGGCTAATCTGTTTATTATCAGTGTAAATATACAAATGTTAAAGAGAAGATGATGTTCTTTATATAAGAAACACATGAATAATTTCCACAAAACTAACTGCCCCTTGTATCGGCATAACTGATTTACCGTATGTAGTAATGTTATGCAAAGCACATCCAGGAAACAGATGACAAACGGAAAAAGGAAGACATTTGAAAAAGTCTAAGCTTCTTCTTTTGGCATAATGATTTTCAAGGAATGACACATTGACACTCTTTTTTTGCCGATGTGGGATTGTACCTTGGCATGCCATTGGCTGATCCTGTATCGAGCCTGCTGATTGGCTCAAAGTCTATTTCGCGGATTTCACTTATCACGGCATCTTTCTGGAATCGATCCCCGCGATAGTTGAGCGATTACTGTAGCTGAAAGGTTAAAAGAGGACTGATCCTTGAGGTTTTCTTCTTCATTGCCCCCCCATTGTTATCCCTTGAAACACCTGAATAACTTGTGGGAGGCCAGGGAGCAGCTCTCGCTAGTGTGAAATGGGGCGAGCCCACCCTGGGCGGCCAGGGAGCAGCTCCTGCCAGTGTGAGACAGGGTGAGCTCACACCGGGCAGCCAGGGAGCAGCTCCTGCCTTGGGGAATAAAAAAATCCATGATATACTGAAGCTATGAATGCTGAAGCATGAAGTAGAGAGGGATTACTGTATTTTTATAGTTAAAAACAACAACAGGGGAAATTCAAACAAAGTATTTCTACTTACCTTATTAAAAAAATATATGAAACTATGCAGATTTCTTGCCTTTCCTATATTTTATTTTAAAACTCTGGAAGTAATTGTCAAAGGGCAGGTTTTGCATTAGCAATAGTACTACCTCTTTGGAATATTTGACACTGAAAGAGTTGCTAATTGGGAAACTGGATATCGCTATATCCACGTTTTAAAGAGATCAGCAACATAATTATCTTCCGCTTGTATAAGGGTTTAATTTGGGGGGGGTGCTAATTTGTAATCCCTACTTAAAACAGTTTACAGGTATTCAACACAGAATGACGACCAGAATTAAATTGGGCAATAGGTGTATGATCAGAAACATTGTACAAGCATAAAGCATCTCTATTCCTCTGTCCCCAGGATAGCACAGATATGCAACACTGCCTTGGGTTGTTCTAGCCTCAGTATCAGTTATCTCCCATTCTGTCCAAGAACAACTTTTTAAAGCTTCAGAATGGCTCTGAAAGCCAGGGAGCCATGCAACAAACCTGTTTTTAACAGCTCAGTGAGAGGCTGCATATTGTCCTCTTGGAATGAAATATGGCAGATGATGGAAAACGAGCAGCAGCAAAATCAGGTTTTTCTCAATTCACTTGGGTCAATGAGTTCCTAACTCTGTAACCTAATACAAATCCGATCTCTGTGGTCACTCATTTAGTCAAAAGATAAGAAACAATTCTGGCACGTGTATGAAATGCTTATATAAGTTGAATGGGTAGGAAAGGTAATGCCTTTTCCTGAAATAAGAATGTTCCTTCTACCAATTAGCTCTCCACAGCTACACCCTTAAGGAACATAGCAACTGCTGGGAAAAAATTGTATGTGCAACATTTCAGACATTACAATAGTCAGGTAATTGAAAAAAGAGCAACTATCAGGGGCTGGAAAGAAATAGCCCTTTGTATTCAGATATTTCTATTCTGACATGGAAGGGGAGTTTGGATGAAGGTTTGTGGAATAATGGTAAAAAGCTGAACCAGACTTTACCTGTTCTCAACAAAACCCTCAAAAATTGACTATTCAAATACACTCAATGTTTTTCAGACTGGGAACATGACAGAGCTGATAAGAAAGTTTTGAATGGAGAAGTAATTATTCAATATGTTAACTCTGACATACTGAAAGACAATATTGTTAATTATGATTTTGACTTTATTCGGATTTCAGAGATCCTTGCGCTGTCAAAAGTGGGAATTTAGTGGAAGATTAATAGTTGACTGCTTGATCTGACATCTGCTAAAGTCAGCAACAGTATCTTCATATTTTTCTGTATATTCTAAGCCAAATCCTTAAGCAGAACACAGAAATTACATGAGTGAAACATTATATCCAAAATCCACTTTACTACAGTGGTGAGTGTCCCCACCTCTCATGTGGGAGATGAGGGGTTTGATTCCTGCCAGGGAGGCAGCAGTGCCGGTTAAGAGTTGGACTCGATGAACCTTGTGGGTCCCTTCCAACTCAGAATATTCTGTGAAATTCTGTGAAATTCATATTCAACAACAGAAGAAGAGAGTATAAAGTGTTACAAACCTAAATATTTATAGAGTAACCCCCTGGTTATTCATGGTCCGCATCTCTGCGGCCTCAGTTGTTCATGATTCATTGTTCAGAAAAAAGTGGGGTGCGTGCATGCACGGTGAAGACAGCCAGCTTATGAATATGTAACTAGCTCATTAATATGTAAACGACTCCTGGCCCATTGACCCCCACAGTCCCTCAGCCCTGTCCATTTGCATGATTTAAGGGGAACTGCCACCACCACCCTGTGGCTGGGAGAGCTGCTGGGATGGTGGCGTGGAGGCAGCAGGGCTGTGCCGCCACTTGTGGGCATGGCCGAGGGGGCGGCAGCTTGGCCGCTGCTTCTGGGCACAGCAGCACAGCAGTTGCCACTTGTGGACATGGAGGGGTAGTTTAAGGGAAAGGGGGACCACCGCCATCACCCTGGACCCATGACGGCTCCTGGGCGGGCAGTGCAGAGGCAGTGGGGCCGTGGCACTGCTTCTGGGCACAGCGGTGTGGTGGTAGAAGTCAGGGCCCCCAGGGCTGCCACGGCAGCAAAGAGGGAGCAGGCACCAAAATTAAAGCTCCCTCCAGGCAGCACTACATACCGTGTTTTTAATAACAAAGATGTTTGTGTAAAAATCTCCTCTGGGATGTGGGGGTGGGTGAGGAGAGTGGAAGAGGTGCAGGGAGAGGGAAGGAGAGGGAAAGGGAGAAAGGAGCTGCAAACAGGATGGACAGAGGCAGCAGACAGAGCTGCAGAGCAGCAGGCAGGGATAAAGGGGCTGCGGGAGCCATGCTTGGGTCTGCTGGGACCCTGGCAAGCATTCGTTATGTGTGCTGCCGCAGACCACACGTTTAAAGTGGAGTTTCAAAGGCTGTACTCAACACTCAGGCTCACGCTGGCGCCCTGGAAACGCTCCAAGTGCCGGGGCTGGCTACAGAACACCCTGGTCCCATTGCCAAGGCAATGGCTGTGAGGCAGCGCTGTGTCTGCTGGCAGAGCTGGCCCTGGCCCTTTTCCTGCTGGGCCAAGCGAGCGAGATGGTGCCTCTTGGACCGCCAAGCCACACAGTGCTGCTCGGAGCCACAAACCCTTTGGTGCTTGCAGATGCCCGGCGGCAATGCGGCAAGCACAGCACAGCCGCCCCCAGCACTGTGAGGCGGTCTGGCGGTTACATGTCTCTTACGTATGCTTTACACATTGTGTCCACCTTGCCAGTGAGCCCCAGGGAAAACCCACCTCACAACTTAAAGGCCCACTCTCCCCCGGGACATGGCATCGCAGTCTACTTGCATCACAGCCTGTGCAACCGCGTGTGCTGCATCCCAAAGCGCTTGGGCTGCCTGGCGATAACACAGCCCCGGCTCCTGGCTGTGTGCACAGTGCTCTCAGCTGCACCAGGGGCTCGGCTCGTCATCCCTGTCAGCTGGGTGAGGGAAGTGGCGAGCGAAGCTGCACCAGGCCCTGTAGAGGGGCAGAGCGTGACCAGGGCTGCGGCTGTGGCAGGGTACTCCTGTGGGGAGCACTCCTGCCGTTTCCTCTTGGCATGGCAGAGGTTTCCCCTTCTGCCCTCCTTTTCAAAGCTGGCAGAATGGCAGCCTCACCCAACAGGTGTGGCTAGTTGCACATGCTAACCATGTGTACTTCAGGAAAAATGAGTGCAGTTACAGAGAAAGGGAGGTCAGAGCCACCAGCAGTGCTTGCGCACGCGTGGTGAAGGCCGCTGTAGCCCTCACATCTGCGAACAAGGCTGGACGTGTGGTTGCTATGAGGCCTGTTGAATGACAGCTAGAGTGCCCTAGGGGAGGGCACAGACAAGCTTGGGAATCCTGACACACATTACACAGCTAAACCAAGAGGAGCGAAATGCACTGTTACAAGCAAGCATTTGCCCTCCCTGGTGACAGCGCTGAGCCCCGTCAAGCGCCATACTCCTCAGGTTGAAACACTTCGGCACTGTGCCTCCACCTGCTCTGGGAGCCTGTGGGGACACATCCCACCACTCCCAGCACACACGGGCTGTCCTGCAAGTGGGGACGACTTTAAACGCACAGACACCACCAAAAAACAACTGATAACTTCCACTATAGACACATTAGGGAATAAACAATGGCAGGAGGCTCCGCCTCACTCAGCTCTGCTTCACCCCCTCAGCTCCCCACAGTCCTTCTACACTGTGGCAGGGCAACAAACCCTTCACTGCTTGCTGATTCACGGTGGTGGTGCAGCATGGATATGTCCCTGCTGCCATTCTTATCCAGTTGAGTTGACGTTAAAGACACACACTCTGAGAAGCCCTGGATTGCTACGGCGGCTACAGGCAGGAATCCCGGGATTCCCTGTAGGGGATTGGGCAGAAGCCATTCCCTCAGGTCTCCTGGGCTGGCTGGGAGGGGGGAATAGGCAGGACTTAATTGCATATTCATGAATTCGCAGTCTTTGCGGTTCGCTGGCTTTGCGCTGCCTTCCTGAAGTCATGCACCCATGAAAATCCGGGCTGACTGTACTATTTTCTTCCATTTAAATGAAGAGGATTACTCTATCTGAATTTTAACATTCTCTGTGCAGTTCATTATTCAAATATAATAAATGTCTTAGTAAATGTGAGCCAAATTTATTGTAGTTCAAAAGGAGCTGCTAACATTTATTGTCCAATACTTCCAATATGACATAGCTCTTCCTTTCTTTTCTGTTTCCAAAATAGACAGCTTTTAGCCTCAGTTCACAGAAACACAACGGTGTTTAGATCCTGCTCCTCTGAGGCTACGCATCAAGTACAGTTTTAACATGCCATCTTGTGGATCAACAGCATCCACCCATCAAACATCTGAAAGCTGTGTCCTGCTGCTCCTCCTCCAACAGATGCCATGTGATGACAAGAGCCTGCACAGTTTTTACAACCCCCAACTGTGAACAAAACATGAATGGCTGCAGCAAAGGGACACACTGGTATTGGCCTCTGGAAAACTTCTTGTGAAGTCACCATATTAAGTAAAGTTTCTGTTTTAGTGTTTGGTTTTGGGGTCTTTTTTCCACAAGCAAACCTACTAGGAGCACACAAATATCTCATCGTGCAGTGAAAACAGAGTGTGAACTTTTATTGTGCTCCACAAAAGCACTGAATTTCAAGTGAAACAGTAAGCCCAGTGAAAACAGCTTCATCCATCTCAACAGAGAACTTGTTTCTCCAATACAGTGACCTCAGCCACTAGGATCATTTCAGTCTTCCCATGAAAGAAGTTGAGCTACTTTGCATTTACCATTCATCACGGATAGCTACTGTGGAGAAGGAAATTCAGACTTTTGTCTACCTTCACAGTAACTCCTTCTTGTGTGAATTCCTCTGCTTTGTCTTCAGAGGAGTTTGCTGAAACTCTCCAGATGAGTTTTCAATGTTTGCAACTCTAGAGTTCAACAGGTTCACAAACTCTGGAACTGGTCCTGGAGTCTTCGCTCAGAATTATTTTTTTAAAATTAAAGTTAATAGCATATTGCCTGAAGAAAGATTTCGAGTTCCTACTCAGTGTGAACACTTTTTGAGTTAAGTGTATTATCTAAGAGTTGAAAAACCAAACACAAATAACAGGAAGATAACAATGATCACCAGTTTGTAATTTTTCAGAAGAAAAAGTGCCATAATCCCTGTCCAAAAGCACTTCCAACTCCAGAAATATTGTACTAAAGAGGTAACAAAACAAGAAGAACAGGACTAGTGGCAGGAACAAAGTGCACTAATCAATGCAGTTTAGTGTGAATGGCACATGAGATGGAAGTAATTTTTTTGTGTAGGGATAATAATTTGAGAATAACTTTTGAGTCACCTCAAAGCAGAAATAAGTCTGCAGAAAAGACATGAATGAAAAATTACTAAGTTCACAAGAAGGTTCAGGAAAAGACCTCCATACTTGAAATGGTGATGGAAGAAAGCCGAGAGATGCGTGAAAGAAACAGATAAAATATGTACAAAAGATAAAATATGTACAAAGATAAGAGAACACAAATAGATAGTGGTGGCAATAAAAAGTAGAGGATAGATAAGTAGGAAAGCAAGGACAAATTACTAACTTGATACAGTAATTTATTCCATGAATAAAAGTAAATTTAAAATGGAATCATACTGCTGATAAAAAAAAATTATATGATAACAAGGGCAAAATATCATCCCCTGTGAAAATAGTTTTTTGCCATTTGGACAAGTTCTAAGCTCTGTTTTTACCATCCAATAACGCCAGAAGATGACAACAACATGGCACACTCTTGATTGCATTCTCATGTTTCTGGGTAATGAAATAATTGTTTAAGCTTTGTTGGCAGCCATGTCTGCTCTGTCCAAAGTATATAAAGGATTTAGCAAACAACATGATAAATAAATTGCTACAGTAGGCTATGCCAGTCCTGAATACAAGCCAGACTGTAAATTGAATTGTAGCATTATCTGTAGAGTCCAGATTTAAAGATGCAAAAAATGACACTTACATGCATTATTCTGCTACAATCTGGCAAAGAGAAATAAGAGAAAAATAAGAGGAAAAGGATGTCACACTGATGGAATTTAATTGTCTCAAACTACACTAACTTCTCTTAGAGGAACAAACAAGGAAAAAGTGAACACTGCCTCCCTCACTCCTTCATTTTCCATGTGTATGGGCAGAATTGAATTAAAACTCTTCATACAAGAACAGAATAACAGTCTGAAATAAAAATACAGAGTTTGGTCCTGTGAGGTTGCAAATAATTTTCTCTCTCACTGCAAGTGAGACAAAAGGATGGCTGCTACATTTCAGAATAGTATTTCTAGATTACAAACCAACTCTTAAGACCCAGATTCATCAACCAGTTATGACAGAGGGAGAACATTAACTTTCATAGTGAAAGACATGGCATTTCATGGAGGAAGATGCAACAAATAAACAAGTCACTGGGACCACTGCAAATTGGAGCCCTAATTTGGGCAAAACCACATTCTTCCCTTCATTTTCTCATTTGTTCTGGGATTGCTGTTTCACCTTGGTGTCATATAGATTCTCCTTTTCCACACTTCCCTCACTTTCCTACAATTGCGTGACTCTTATTAGAACTTCATTTTGTAATTTTGCTGTCCTTGAGGACCTGTGATGATATTGACATTCTCCCTTTAGTGAATGCAAAGCAGAATGAATTAGCAAGAATCAGGGAAAAGGAGATACTGGACGAGGAGCTTAGTGCCATGGTCTAACTAGGGGGTGTAGGGCTGGATGACCCTGGGCCACTTCCGTCTCGGAGTGGCCTGCTAGACTGTGAAGCATCTAGGTCGGTATTACGCTCTGGGTTGTGCTCTTGGTCGCTGTACGGGTATTAGATGGTGAGTTGGGCTAGATGATCCTTGTGGGTCCCTTCCAACTCATAATTTTCTGTGATTCTGTGATTCTGTGAGATGAAACGGTGTGATAATCAGATCATTACAAGGAGCTCACAGCTGATACGTTAAATACTGGGCAACAAATAGATGAGACAGAATATTACACAGTATTACCACAAAGGCATCTGAAAACATTCACAACCAACGTATGTATCTCCCAACAGGACACCAGCAAACTTATATCTACAATATAAAACCAGAATACATGTAGGCTTTTTGACCAAATACAGAGCTGAGTATCTTCTGCAAAATGATGCACATTCACAAAGAAAAGGGTACTCCCACACAGACAGCCTTGAGGAAAAGGCTCAGAACCAGCAGTAGCAGCAGGTAAGTACAGTTTGCTCTGTGTTGATTACATCCACATGTGCCTGAGAGAAAAAGCACAATTTTCTCCTTTTTCCTTGAAGGGTATGACCATAACACATCTCTGCTCATCAGACTTCAGACATTCATAGTACAGGTTATAGCTATTAATTACTTCTGGACTATCAGGCTGACAGAACTTCCAATGCATGATTTTCCACACTGTTTGCAATAAGTACACTTTGATGCTTTGATGGTCATGAAGTGTGACCGAGAATTTTTTTTTTTTCCTAAATACACATTGGATAAGAAGTAGCAGTTCCCAGCATACTGCAAAGTTCAGGAATGGGCAATATAAAGAGTGACAAACACCTTCAACTTTCAGTAAAGTCCTGACATGTAATCCCTTATAGGAAATTATGCCCTTGGTGAGACATAGACTTGAGTGGACAACATTGTTCATGGCTTTTTTTTGTGTGGTTGTTTTGTTTTTTCTTTAATTTAAACTTACTTGTCTAGAGAATAGTCTCCATTTACACTGTTTGATCCAGAACTAGTTTCTAGGTTATTACATGCATTAGCACTACATGAGTTCTGTAACAATTCTGGAGTCTTAGCCTGTGCAACACCAGCATCCTGAGCACCCAGTGAAAGGCAGGAAAATGGAAGTCAGTGGAGCAAGAGCACTCAGGAAGAACAGTCTCACCCTCTGCACTTTAATCATGTGTTTTACTTTTTTGGCCCAGTGCCTCAGGAGGTACATGAGGTCTTTCCCCCCATTTCTCCAAAGAATGGTCCTTCTTGTCCTCATGAACAACCTAAGGTTTAGGTGTTGGGAAATGTCCTTTCAGAGCCAGCTTGAATAGTGAGGACAAAAGAGACAAGTGAGAGTAAAATGCAGTTTTCTGTTCTTGGGATGGCTGGCTAAAAAGTATTACAGACTAGAAGCAGTAGCACCTGCTATTAAAGAAAAAAAAAAATTAGAAGGCAAATGGCATGGAACATGTGTAAGAAGTCTCCAGGGCAACCCTCATATTTAAAGGTCACTTTAAACTACCACGAATGTATTTCATATTGTTCTGCTGTGCTTTCAGTAGAAGGCCACATCAGTAGTGTAACTCACTCTCACTAGTTGCCTCAGGGACTATTTAAGTTGTGTTTAGCTGTGGTAACATCTTGAGGGCTTTTCAACTGTTTCCAGCACACAACGCAGGTCTATTTTAGTCATCTGTGTTTATTCTGTGCTCTTTACATGAAGTTTTCCTCAGCTGAGACTTGTGGCTATGCTGGATATTATTTCAGACTATGACAGTCTGTAAGACTAAAATTACCTGTCCGAGAGAATTCTGTGGAAACTTGGTTGACAAAACAATGCTTGAACCAACTATGTTCAAATAGTTCACGAATTTGCAACTTTTGCTATAAAAATCTAGTGACCTGTTAAAATATAAGAGAGATTAAAATAAAGAATGATTTGCTTTGTATCCCTTAGAGTTTTTGAGACATTCAAGCCTCCTGATATAGCAACATAATTAGACATAGACCATTACTTCGCAATTAGATACAGCAGAACAAAACACAAGGTTACAATTCCTACATGGTTTGCAAGTAAAATTGCTGGCAGTTCATCAAAATGGGTCCTTTGGAATTATAGGATTAGAAATGTTAAAAGTTAAAGAACACATTACTCATTTTTATAAAAACTAATATGAGAGAACTCTGAAGTCACAGCAAATAATACTGTACCAGAAGGGGAAAGTGAAAGCATGTTTATATGACACAAAACCATGTGTGCTACTGGCTTTCTTTGACATTTCTGGCCATTCTAAGCAGTCTTGTGCAGCTTTCAGGCTTCATGGAAGATGCTGTAGGTATGATCATCTTCCACCACCATATAAACTGTGTTTTCAGTCTAGTTTTCAGACTTGAACTGACCCTTGGGCTAAGATCAGCCATGAATCACCCATGCTTACTCAGACAGCACTGATGTCCAGAGCAGACAGATTTTTATATTACAAAATATAAAAACTGTCGAAGCAGATTATTGTATTACAAAATAAGTGAAAAAGGAGAAATAAAAAGGTTTAAATATAACATCATTCTTATCTGCTGTCTTCTGCTGAAACGAAGACAAGAACAATTTCCTCTGGATACCACAGAAAGTCCTTCACTGTGCCTTTCAAACAGAAACAGATTCCTCCCAACAAAAAGACTTGAGATTGCTTGTTGTTCTTCATTCCTGAAATTTGGCTCTTCTTCTCAAAGTAAGTTTTGAAGATGGAGGAGACTGAATAGGAGATAAAGCTAACAGAACTGTCATTGTCTCTTGACAACTCTTATGTACCTGCAAAGGATGGAAAGTCTTGTGATATTTTTCTTCTATAGTTATTTTCTCCTTTGGAAGTTCCCAATTACCTGCTGTATCCGTAGAGTAAACAGAGAACCCAACAGACAACAGCCAAATTGTTACACAGCACCACCAAACCGTAACAGATAGTGCCATGGGTATTACCTGTTAAAAAAGATATTTATGAAGTCACACCCAAAACCTTTAGATTTCTAGTGTTTCCTAGGAATACCTGGAGATCATAATATCTGCTTATTATTTACAGTAGTCAAACTACTGAAATTTACATGTGTGAAATGTTGGTATTTTGACACCAAGAAGAACCCTGAAAAATCCACTTGAGGAACATGATGTAACATTCAGCATAAAATAGTTCGATGCCACTTAAGCATGTATAGGTAAGTTCTAAGAACAATATCCCCCAGTTCATCTAAAAATAAGCAGCAAAATGTCTTTAAAAATATTATAAGCATTAGAGAGACACAGTTCATGGTCTACAAAATCTTCCTGGTATTATGAATTAAGAAGGAAAAAAACTCAACAAAACAAAGTCCTGCTTAGTCAAGCAAAACAAAGGACAGATAAATAATCAAGCCACATAAGAGTTGGACTTTTCAAAAACAAGCAGCTTTCTTGTAACTTTCTGTGGTGTTGCCAACAGCAGAGGAAGAAGTGTTTAAATGACAATAGGTTTTCTTTTTTCATTGTATAAACATTAATTGTGCAAGATGAACTGAAGTCTGCATTCCAAGTAGAGCTTTAAACTACATTCTACATAAAAAACCAAGAGTAATGTACGCAACCACAAGTTGTACTTTGAATGCCAAAGATATTTTCCAAGAGTTTCAAAGTAAATACACGCATTAAATTAGAAGTTAAAAGGATCACACTGGAAGTTAAAACGAGAACTTCAGGTCCTAGAGGCAGACTTTCTGATCTTCTGATCTTGGAACAGCAGCATCATTCAGACCTCCCAGACAGTTAACTCTAACAGAAATCCTGTGTCTTTGAACATGTATTTTTAACTTTGCACAAAACAGTCATGACTGAATACACCATGCCTTCTTTATTAGCATAAGCCTTAATTCTTATCAGTGTTGTTCTAGAGAGGTATAAAAAAGTTAGTCTGTAAAAGTTTGTTTAACCCAAATCCAAGTTAAAAAACCTACATCAGTCATGGGAGGAGGCCGCAGAGTGTCATTACTGGACTAAAGGACCCTAAAAGTACATTTTCACACCTGGCATCTCCTATAATTACCTAATTATTCTGATGAGATAACATTCGAGCTCATCTTTGAACTTCTGCATTTACTATGCTCCATCTGGGGATCTGTAATTGCACACACCTTGTTATACAATTTGCTCCAAGATCCTGACACGTACTCCCAGCTGTAACACCATTCAAAGGCTCTCTGGTGTGGTTTACACCTAAATATGTTAAAAACAATCAACCATTAAGTGGGTACAGGGAACCATTCTGGGCACACAGCATGTTTGGATATCTTTTTCACACTCACAGACTGAACAACAACTGATAGCCTGGCTTTTTTTCATAATGATTTTGCAGTAAAGGTTTTGAGACTCAACTTTCAGAGCTGGTGGGCACCCAGCCTCCGTTGAGACTTCTGGGATTCAGCAACTTTGAGAACCAATGTACAGAGGTTCTTCTTAACACAAATAGTAAAATTCCTGTTTGCTTATGTTGTGTAAGATTGAGTGACAAAACAACAGCTTAAGAAGTCTTACCGAAGCCTAAAAGTTACAGATGCAATAACAAAGGTTTAACAAATCTGCTAAAATCATGCGACAGGTTACTTGAGGATAGTCTGGCTGCTGACTGAGACTTCTGAGACTTTTACTTTCTAAATTCTGATGAACTTTCCTAGCTAGTGATTTGGTCTTATAAATATTTAGGAGCACCTGCTTTGCTTTTTAGCATAGATGAAATCTGGCATTTCCCTTTACTCCTCACAGTTTTAAGTGCTAACTGATCCTTTTGGAAAACGAACACTGAGCAATAAACTCCATTCCTGCAACTGCAACAGGCACACTGTTAGACTGCTCTTGATGACTGCCAAGAGTGTGCAACTGTGATGTGCTCTGCTCACATTCACAACACTGGAACCAGTGACTTTGCTCTTTGCTGGCACTGTGACCTTGCTCTTTTGTCTTGTTTAATATTTTTTTAATAAATCAATTTTAATTATACAGAATTGGACTTCGGCTTTTTTAACACTGGAAGTATGAGCTAGAATGGCTAGGCCTGAAGTAAAGGCTTCACAGAAAAGACAACCATTCTCCACAGAAACTTCAATCTTCTGCATCCTTGTATCAGCAGCATTGACCTTAAACAGTGCCTAAAGTAGACTGAAGGGTGTGACTACTGTACTCAGAACTTTAAGCCCATAGCTGGAATACTGTATCCAGTCTTGAACTCTCCTATGAAAGACACATTTACAGATTGAAGTGAATTCAGTGAGGTGTCTCCATGGGTTGGAACATTTGCCCTGTAAGAGCTGGGGGAGATGGGCTTGTTCAGCCTAGACACATAATTTTGGGTGGTTCTAACAGCAGTCCTCAACACCTACACTGAGGTCAGTGAGGACAGACATAGGCTCTTCACAGCACTTTGTGGCAGAGGGTATGATATATTCAAATAAAACAATGGATGTAAAAAATTCTCTGTCAAAAACACTGTCAAATATTGGGGCAGGTTGCCCCAAGAGGTTGTGGAATTCCTCTCTCTTGGATGTTTTCAAGATAGCTCGAATAAAAGTCCTGAATGACCTGGTCACTTGTTAACCTTGCTCTGAGTAAGACGTAGGCTCAGGTGATATACTCAGGTCTCTTCCATCTTGAACAATTCTGGTACTACCAGCAAACAGGCACACATCCCTTTCACTCCTTGCCTCTCTAATCCTCAAATCAACCAGATGACTGTTCAGCAATAAACAAGTAAGTCAATGTCTAATGACTTTTGAGTATCAAGACAGCATTGGCCATACCACACTTGGGAGTTACCAAAAGAAAATTATACACAGTAATCCCTCGAATTTCAAAGGGATCCAGGACAGGAAGAGTCTGGTGATAGCTGCAATTGTGAAGAAGCAGTTCATACATATGCAAATGAGCCACACCCATTGCCCTGCCCCCTCAGCCCCAGAGCATAGAAGGCATTCCCAGCACCTCCCTCTGCCATGTGATGGGACAGGGGAGCAAAGAGGGTCTTTTCTGCCCCTCCCTGGCACAGCAGGCAGGGACGGGAGGAGCCGAGGAAAGTGTCACTGCTGTACCGAGGCTCCCATCCCCCTTACCCTCCTTTGGTGCGATGAACATGCTTTCCTGAGGCCAGCCTAGGGCTGCACCAGGTGGCAGTGGCAGTGCAGCATTCCAGCGAGCCCCCATCCCTCCACAGCCCTGGGACGAGCAGCTGTAATAAACTGTTGACACCGTATTACAAAACCACCCTACCATTCAACCTTTCCAACACTCATAAGAGCGGGAACTCTGGGCGGTCCCCGAGTGAGCAGCACTGCCCCCGTGCCCCCTGGCATGGGCTGGTCCCACCCACTCACTGTGCACATCTGGCCATCTTGTACTCATGTGACAGGGAAAAACGCTGCAATTGACCAAAGGAAGACAAAGGTGTTTTTGCAGGAAAAGAAACCACACAGAATTGTAGCCGTGACATTTAAGCTGTGAAGAACTGAGGGATTACTGTAATTTCTATAAAGCACATAGAATTGGCTCTGCAGACACACTCATTTTGTCTGGTGTCATTTTGGACTTTGGTGCAGCTGGCAGCTTCACAGATCTGGGCTGTTCGGCAGCTCCAGTTCTGATGCTTAGCCCAAGGGCCCCACAGTCTGTGAGATGACAAGGACTTTCATTTCCTTTTGTCCTGTGTTATGTCATTTGCCTTCTGCCGCAGTCTCTGATGTAACCCTCCAAATGAGAGAGTCAGGTGAAGAGTATTTTGGCTCCTGATGTGGCCTGTGTGTTTTGGAGGTAACATTCTCTGTGGATAGGCACCAGGGTGCCATATGAGAACACCAGCTCTGCAGTGCTCCATTATGGACATCAGTGGTGAACTCTGCTTACTCTGAGCAGAAAAATCTGGAACATGTGGTCAGTCAAGCTCCTCAAGAATATACACAGTTACAGCATCTGCGTGCTTTTAGGTTCTTCCTCTGGCGTTCCAGATGAGATAGTGTAAGAATGCACTCCAAGGCTATTACAGTGTGGACACTCAGGATTTTATGATCAGGGTGAATCAGGAGAGTACGAGTGGAACCCACACACATGGAAGAACAAGTTATATATACCTGTGAAGTCCTGTTTAAAAAGTGTTTCTTCTTTTGTAGATGTATGCATGTGGAAGTGGTTTTATTTTAAGGGCAAGCACACAAGTTGAGGGGAAGCCATACAGTGAGCAGCTGAGGTCACTTGGCTTGCTCAGCCTGAAGGAAACAGTCATCAACTGTTACAGTCTACAACTCCCTTGTGAGAGAGAGCAGAGCAGTGGGCACCAATCTTTTCTCTCTGGTGACCAGTGATAGGACCTGAGGGAATGGCATGAAGTTGTTTAAGGGGGGTGTAAGCTGCGTATCAGGACGTTTTACACCAAGAGGATAGCTGAGCACTGGTACAGGCTCCCCATGGAAGTGGTCACAGCACTGAGCCTGACAGAGCTGAAGAAGGGTTTGGACAATGCTCTCAGGCACATGGTGTGATTTCCAGGGTTGCCCTGTGCAGGGCCAGGAGTCGGACTCAAGGATCCCTGTGGGTCCCTTCCAACTCAGTATATTCTGATTCTATGATTCCTTATTCCCAGACACACATTCTTTTGGGATTTACGTATTAGCTCTACTCTTATCATATGCTAGTGGATGCCACATTTTCCTGATAACCTTCCTAAAACATGGGTAAGAAATACTGAAGAAGGGCCTCATCCTAGAGTGGATGCTCTTCACACATATTGCCTTGAGCAGTTGATGCACTCATTAACTTAAAATTATATTAATTTAGGTCCTAAGAGAGAAAATATGATAAAAACAAATTTATGAAAGTCAACAAGCATGTCAAATGAAGCCAAGGTATAGCAAGATCTTAAAAAAACAATAACTCAAATTAGAGTTGTAATCACGTTCACTTAATTGCTCACAGTTCACAATAGTTAGTGTTACCTTAAAAATATACAGCACTTTGACTCAGGAAAAAAAGGAAGCATTTTACAGCTTATTCCTCAATAGACACTGAACTAAATTCAACACATAAACAAAGATACATTGCTGTTTCACAGGCCACAGTTAGAGCAATGTAAAATAATTTGAAGTTGCTCAACCATATGAATGACATAGCAAAAAACAGAACTCAAAACTCAAAACCACTGGATTTTCAGTTTCAGAATTTTTTAAAGGGTAGTTTTAACAATGTAGACACTGTTATCTTGCCATATGAGTACGTGGAACTTCATATATGTAGTAACACCTTCACATCAAAGAGGTTTCAGGGTAGTTTCTTTGGTTTTATGCACATTAAAAAAGGCATATAAACAAACACTTCAACAGAAACACTGTCAATGCTGTCAAAATGAAGTTCTGGGAAATAAACACAAAGCTATCATTTGTATTGACCATTCAAAAGCTCATCAGGAAGTCAGATACACAGATTCAAACTGTACATGCCACTAAATAAACAGAATCATAAGCATCAGCAACACCAAATCTGCAAAAGCTAGAGTAATGTTCAAATAACCACCCTTTCAAATATCCTCCTGTTATCCTTACCAGATTAATGAGTCTTCTCATTGCATGTTCATGCGAGCAAATGCATTCACAGGGATCAAATCCACCTTCTGCCATGGTTCTCTGGATAAACCTGAACTTGTCTGTGAACACCTAAGAAGAATAAAAGGACAATGAACTCTTTTTCAACTGACCTTATTTTCCAGAGACTCCCACATCAAGTTTCAGTTCATTTAATGCCAGGGTGAATAAGCAAAACAAAGCAGGGTAATCCTATTATTCCTTTGGCAGTCTGAATGAAGAAGTCTGGTATGTGCAGTTACATTTTGATGTTGCTGAAAGCACTGTCTCACACAGGCCTCCTTAGAGAGCCAAATAAATCTTTTGCAAGACTTTGTGTGCCTCCCCTGAGTTTTCTCACCTACCACAACGAAATACATCCCAACAAACAAGAAACACAACAATTAAATTTTTGTCTCTCGTCTGCATAGAGGGACTCCTAAGCATATATGTACATGTATACATTTGGAAGGGGAACTTGTGCTCCTAAACCCCAATAACTGCTGGCATTCTCTCTCTGGATCCCTGTTGTATAATGAAGGCAAGCAGCTGGAGTGCAAAAGTGAACGTACTTGGAAACACTTTAAAAATGGAGCCATGCACACTCATTTTAGATCAAAAAAGTCGGTCAATCACTTAGCAATACAGAATGTTCAAAGGAGCTGTAAAGGACACGGTGGGAAATCAATTCCAGGTTATTCACCTGCTAAAACCACTTACACCAGAAGCGTCAGGTGTCTTCAACTGTATCTTTACTATTTACCAGCAACTTCTCAGTAACTTATTGAGGGTCAAAGTGTGAAGCAGATTACAAGGCATTCCTACCCTTGTGGTCAAATCAGGGACTGATTTCTCTCAAATGAGGACACATGGATTATACATATTATAGTTCTGCAAAACCATACTTTCAAAACTTTTCTGTTAACTTGTCACCAGTAAAGTTGTATTCAATTGTGTTCATGTTGCATGCCCTGGGGCCCTAATGTGACATAATGGGCAAGCTTAACAAATGCAGCAGCACTGAGCAGATCTCAACTCCCTCAAACAAACTGTTTACGAAGGTACCAGCCATTTGAGAAGGGTGTGCTGAACCAAGAGATACGCTCTGCAGTCACTGCCTATAAAAACCTATAGCCTGGATCACACGTAAGCATTTTAATGTCACCAGGAGGAAGAGGAATAACATATATGTCAATAAGATACATTCTGTTGAATAAAGATAGGTATCACCAGGGAAGAGATAAAAGCAAATGCATTTCAGAAGTCCTTCCTCTGTCAATGCCTGTTCTCTCTGCCACGGTGGAGAGAGCAGAAGTAGTAGTAGAAGAAGGTAAGAGATATCCATATCTTCATTACTGAGTTTGAACATCAGTGATCAGCTCGGTGGATGATACAAAATGTCAAGCAGAACAGCCTTCTAAAACTATCTTAGCACAAGGAACAGATAAAAGCACTGACTGCTAAACTCTGCAAAATGGTTTCTCTGGATATAATGCTGACGTACAAAAGATGGGATCTGAACAGGTGAAGTTGCAAAACAATACTGAATGGTAAATGGAAAGAATTTAGGGTCAGTCAGACATGTGCAATGTCACAGCAAGTAACAGATAAGCGCTTATAGAGCACTACAAGAAAACCAAGTATCATGTTAAGAGTCATCACCAATGAAACCAGGCTAAATTTCTTTATAGAGCATACAACCAAAAAAGTTTAGACAATTGGGAAAAAATTAATCTGTCATATAACATCGTAAATTTAACTGGAGGTGTGCTAGAATGAATTTACTCCACAGCACCTGGGTTGTACACGACAAATTAATGAGCTAAATAAAGCAGGTCACGTGTTACCAAGGAAAATCACATCAAACCTTTCAAGCTTTCCTAACTTCACATGATGCTAAAAGGAACCATCCTTTATTTTTCCTTCATCCAAACTCTTTCATTGGCAAAGGACCAAAGATTGACCATGTAATTTGGTAACAGCACTAGTTTTTACCCTGATAAAGATGCTAAAATTGGGTTATTTTATTATGCTTAAAACCCAGGTAGCTAATTCCCAATTATGCAATTATTTTTTCCTGGAACTGGAGAAAATTGAGATTTTACACATACCTGATCATTATAAAGAAGAAAAAAACATTCTCTACTACATAGATGATTTTTTCTTGTAAAAATTACACTCTCATGTCTGTTTTCCTCTTTAAAACATTTTTGGCTTAACTGTATTATTTGTAACACACTTTGAATGCATAAAGTACTTAATATCAACTAAGCTCTATAATCAGATCTTAAAGCTTATTAATGTTCTGTGACTCTATTTTTATCTGTCATAAAGCAGGATTTCTTGGCCTCGCTGTGTGCTCCTAGGCAGCCTGTTTGTATCCAAATCCTGTTCCAGAGTTGCAGTGTGCTTCCCGCCTGCCTCCCGGAACTTGCAATTGTCTGATCTCACGTCAGCAGCCAACTTGCTCTGCCCAGCTCTGAACTCTTTGCTCTGAGTCACTCGAACTCCCCACCTTTTGCAAATACAGTTTTTCTACGTACAATCTATCACAGAAAATGGGAGGGTGTGCTCTGTTCTTTTCCTCATGACCTGAGGAAAGAAAAAAAAAAAGGCATGTAATTTTATTTTACTTATTTTTTCTATATGTTTCTCTGTTTATTGTCACCTTGCTTTCCTTGGAATTCGTAGAGTAACAGGTAAGACTCTAGCAACTGTTAAGTCCTCTGGCTGAGAGTTGGACTTGATGATCCTTGTGGGTCCCTTCCAACTCAGAATATTCTGTGTGATTCTGTGTGTGTGTGTGACTTTGCATTTTTCAATTTAAAGTTATTGTATGGTTTGGCCATATTGCTGCTAGCACAGTATTTAATTCACAGGGTTTGCAAACAGCTGGAAATCACAGTTAGTAAATATGCCAAAGCTCTCTTTGGTAACAGCTGAGAAGGTAAAGTATATTATGGCCTCTAGGCTAAGTAACTGATAGGGAGTGTAATAAAGCAGAGAATTAGTAAACATGGACAAATGTGATATACCACCAAAGAGTCAAAATGACCTTTCCAGTATAAGGGGGCCCACAGAGGGAATCATAAACAGTGCTACCGAAATTAAAATACCATGGTTGGAGTTGGAATTACTGTAATTAGAAGCAAAGTGGAGGATGGTCTCTGATGATTTAAGACAGAAATAAAAGCCCACCATTACCTTTTGACTTGAATGTCTACTTGATATTGTAGGCAATGAAGCCGTACTGAAAATATTTCTAGTCTCTCATGATTTAAAAAAATAGCATTCTCAGTTCTAGTAACTATGTACTGTAAATTGTTTCATCTTTTATTGTTTTCCCCACTCCCAGACCTACAGCTGCGTGTTATATTTTATACCCACTCCTACCAAATCCAGTCTTTATGGCTACACTCTGGTTGGGTTTTTCTTGTACTTGAAGACTATTCAGTATTTTAAATTATTGCAATGACTATACATTATTTCCCAATGCACCAACAGCACTCTTGTGTAAATAGCAGGCAGCTGGTGAGCTCTGGGAGACAGAAATTATATTCTGCCTCACTCTACTCTAATAATTACAAAACTGAATTTCTTTCCATTGTGAAGGCAAACAAGAATTTTTGCCAATTTTCCATGTGCTCGATGCACTCCAATGTAATTCCAATATGATGCTGATAAGCAAGATCATCAAAGTCCACATATTGGGGATCTTTACTCCTTGCTATAAAAGACTGGGTAAAAATATTTATCACTCCAGGTATTCAAAGAAACACTCACTCCCCATGATACATAAATCAGAGTTACTACAGATTTATCATGGGCTAAACCAGGCATCTTAAGCATCAAAACATTACACTCATTAATTCTCTTCTTTCCTGGATCCAGGAACTTTTAAAATGTAGACTATCAATACACAAGAAGTACAGTGGCTGAAGATTTCCTCTAACAACTACTTTTACTACATTGTTATTGTCTTGAAGACTGGAGGTAAGAAATCCTTGGGAGTACAGCAAGTGACAAAATCCTGCCACATGAATTTAAAGAGAAACAAAATCCAATTCAACTCCTTGTTGTTATTTTTTCAGCCAACTGCGGCAACTCAGAGCACAATTGTCAAAAACCTTTAAGAAGCCATCAAGTTAATTTTGCTTCTGACTTCAGCTTGGGAGAAGTGTACTAGAACAATGAAAATATGTATAAAATTTAAAATAAAAATATATGAAGGAAGCAAATTACTTCTTATGCCTCTGCAGGCATTCTGAAAAATTATAAAGGGCTAAAATAGTAGAAGTCACACACAAAGCATGAACGATTCACTGCCCCAAAAATAAAATTATCATTTTTATCTTACTGTTGGAGGCAGAAACCCTCTCTCCTATGCTCTTCCATCATCTACTAAAGGATTTGGGTGTCCTTAAAAAAACCCTTGTTCTCTTGCCTTTGTACCTGTATCTAAGCCATCTTAGTACCCGCGTTTTCTTACAATACCTGACCCTTTTGGTAATGATTCTTTTCACAGCACGCCACAAGTTTAGTTCTGTATAATCCAACCCACCTGCAAATGAGCTGCAAGTATTCTCTTCTAGAATCTGACACATTCTGTAACATCAGCCTCATGTAACACAGCCTAACACTCTTGCAATCCTGTCCCAAAGAAACTACTCAGCACTGGGACTGTGTTACCAAAGTACCCATTCACCCAGGGGGTAAAATTTGCTTCAGTTAAAGCACAAAGAGACTAATGTGATCAGCTCCTCATAAAGCTCCTCCTCACTGCTCTCAGAGGACTCTCCTCCTTGGCCACTCTGTCCTCCTGGGTACCACCAGCACTCCAGGAGCACCTGCTGACTCACCACTCTGCACTTCAAAACACTTCTGGGTACAAGGAGTTACTCCAAAATCTTTTTCTAGTGCTGCCTCTTCCAGGGACCAGACTCACTGAACTCTCTCTGGCCATACGAAGGCCAATTCAATATCAACCAGGTGTACAGTAAAATAAAAGGTAAAAGTATCTGCAGTAGGGAAATATTGTTTACTAGTGACAAACCAACGAAGAAGAGCCAAAACCTTCAAAACCAGTGAATCCCAGAAAACCTCAGAATTTGTTGTATTTGTATATTAATGCATTTCCTTGCTGATATCTATCTTCTATAATATTTTTACTTCATGTACACCCACCACCCCACAGAACCCTGAGTGTTTTACTAGTCTTTTGAGGATAACTACCTACATCCAATTCTCCAGCCTATTATTTAACTTTCCATTACTATTTCAGATCTAAAGCTAAGCTCTGTAAAACAGGCCAGGGAATTTTATCCACTAATTTCTGCATCATGTCGCTTCAGACTGGATTAGGGCATAGAGGGGAATAATAATACACATGGATTGGGAGTTTTTCTATTTAAAAAACAAGTACATAGGACTGGCTGATTTTACCTGCAAATAGCTTTGTGAAATTTCTACGTTTTTTCAATTACTACCACCAGAAATGCAGCACATTTCCTACCACCAGAGCAATATAAAGGATGCACATGGCAGAAATGGTAACAGAGTCTTTAAAAAAGTGAAGGTAGGGAATAACTAAACACTGGATAAAACCCCAGAACTCTGAAAGAAAACAAAAGCCTTAGTTGTTGAATAGGGAAGACACACCACAAAAGGAACCATGAGAATGGAGAGAAAAATCAAAAGAAAAATAAGCAGGACTTTAAATAAATGGTATTCTCTCTGAAGTTAGCAGCTGCATGATTCTAAGGCAGTAGAATTCACACGAAAGCCAAAGACACTACATTAAATCCAAATTAAGCCAGAAGCCAAGGGCCTTGCATAAGTAACCAGTGGAGGTGGTCTGCATTTTCACAGAATATTCTGAGTTGGAAGGGACCCACAAGGATCATCGAGTCCAACTCTTAAACAGCACCACTGCCTCCCTGGTGGGAATCCAGCCCCCAGTCTCCCACATGACAGACAGGGACACTCACCACTACACTAAAGTGGATTTTTTCTATACAAAGGTTTTAAATCGTTGGGGTTATAAAACTAGCAAAAAGAAGCTTAAAATTTCCTAAGGAAACTTCCTTTACGAAGCAACTTCCTCTGTTCAAGAAAGACTAAAAACAGATTTTGTAAAAAAGAACCTTGTATACGAATTGACACTAATTAAAACATTTCAAGGATCTGTTCTACTCTATTACTGTAATTCACATACTTCAAGTAAATATTGCCTCATGGAAGTTTAGTCTGAAATGCCACAACATTATACTTGGCCTTTTTATAATGTCAATTTTTAATCTCTTTTATTAACAATGCAAGAGAAGCTCGCCCATCATCTCTTTCACACTTAGACCCACATCGTGCTTCCACTGGAAGAAATACCAGCACTCCCATTGCCTTCAGTGCACTAGGATCCAGTAGTTCTGCATGGCCACAGATCTCTAGGGACTACTGATGATTTTTTTTTGTACCAAACCTCCTCCTGGGCATAAAATTCAATTTTAAGAACAAAAGAAAGCCAACTGGCTGACTGGGCAGCAAAAGCAAAGCAGCAGGCTATAAATGTTGGTCCTGCCAGGAGGAGTACTGCCACAGTAAAGCATGGCTCCAATTACAGCTTTCTTCAACTAATTGTCCCAGCTCACATCACTCATTTAGCTTTTCTAGGGAAAAGAGCAGCAATGATTTTGATGGCTGATACCGAAGTGGGTTCCTAGACACAGCACCACTGTCAAGGTTTACAGTAATCATCTCCACTCTCCTCATTTAGCACTTGAAAGCATCAGCACATCTCGCAGTACTTCCAGCTGTAGCCTAATGAGTTGGCAAGTGTATTTTTGCACGACATCTTTTCTCAGGATAATTAACAAGATCTAAGATGAACTTTTCAACACAGATTAAGCTCAGCCAGTTCATTTCCTCGCGGGAAGTCAGGGCTTAACCATGCACACAGATAGATGCAACTGGTGGTGCTCTTGTTGGTTTCAAGAGACACCAAGTTGATACCAGCCAAGGAGGTGCCTGAGGCAGCAGAAGCCCCACAAGAGAACTGCTTACCCAGCCACATCCTGTCACATACTAGTGGGTAACTTCGCTACCGTCTCACAAATCATTTGGTAAATAAACAGTGAATTAGTTTTCCATTGTCATCCATCTGGTGCTTCTTACAAATGATAATATAATACAAAACAACTCCTTAAAAATAGGAGCAAAGCCAAAGAAACTAAGAAATGCTGAGCCAACCACTGAAAGATACTACAGTGATTGGCTGAAATGAGCTTTTGAGCAGGGACAGACTCTGAAGTGAGAAGTAATAAAGACCTTCCAGATAATTTTCTCTGGTGGTCTCACAAGACTGCTGGAGCATTGGTACATCCCTTGTCCCCACAGCACAACTCCACTAGCGTGTGACCATCACAACCTTGAGGACACCTCACTCTAAAGTGGACACTTGGAGTTGCACAGAGTGGGGTAAGAAGACTCTCCTGGTGACTCTGCCAACAGCAGTAGCACCTAGAGCAGTGAAGCAGGAACCACACCACGAAAACTTTTATGGTCAAAGCCCTTTCACAGACAAGCATCACAACCCTTCTCACAGTGAAATACATGAAAAAGTTCCCAACACTTTGAAGAGTGGCAGGATCTAATGAGATCCTGGTAGGGAACTTACTATTTTTGGGCTAGGCTAACCAAGGTTACGGGTATGCCGAGTTGCATCTGTTCAACACAGAATGGTGTATCAAGGAAATACAGATGATGATACAGAAGCTTCTTTCAGCTTAGTTAAGTCTTGTCAGTGTCAAGTACAGCTCTCAGAGGGCAAAGATTCACACATTAAAATCCCTCACTGTTCCATCACTGTTTCCCACCTTCCCTTTCATGGCCCATTATGACCATGACCCCAACATGTGAGGACAAGGAGAGATTTCAGGCTTTAAAGGTGATAAAGCTGGTATCAGTGATCAAAACTGAACTCCTCAAGGGAGCTAAATAAGACCTACCAAGATTAAAAGAAGCTATTTACTTATTCCCATGCAGGTGGCTAAAGATTTTTTTTCTGGGCAAAACACTTGAAAAGGAGCTAATTATGCACATCCAGTCATGAACCAGAAAAGCAGCTCAGCTATTTTAGAATTCATTTCTTGATATGTATTTGATACAGAATGCTCCAGCTGTCAGCTTTGGTCATCCTTTTGTTAAAATGATGGCATTTTTCTGGAAGAAAATTCTGAGAATATGAAAGCTAATTAAGAGAGGATGTCAATGACACAGAACATTATCCAAGAATACTACCTTATTTTGGCTAAGTAAATGCTCAGCTTCACTTTAACATTTATTTCTAGTGTAGCAGAATGTGATAATAGTCTAGAACAACAAAGTTATTCCTATAGCACTGAGTGACTTACGGCTATTTTATCATTTTTGTTTCACATATGTTAATGCAAAAGGGTGAGCTATCCTCTGTAAAATTACTAACACATTGTATTTCAACCAGTTTACACAGCAAACTGAGAGCTCTCTCCTGTGGTCTTCAGGAAAGCAAGAACCCTCACCGACTTTCACATGATCTCCCACTTCAGTAGTAAGTAGAAAAGCCAGCTCCTATGCCAATCGGCTTACTCTCCTGTTTTTGCTTAGTTCCTCTGACATTACAGACTGCCTTACTGCTTGTTGACATTCCTCTTGCCATTCCCAACAGCCATCCCCTAAATTCAGCCAACTCCTAAATTCAGCTGTACGAGCAGCTGGAAGCAACACACAGTGAATCTGAAGGCCCTGCTGAGTGCACCTCTGCATCAGCCCCCAGAGGACACCCGCGCTGTACCACGCCAAGCAGCACCAGAGGCTTTTGCTGCAGTGCTCTGGTGGGCCTGATTCTGAACCAGCGGCTACACACAGAGGAGCAGCAGGCCTTCCAGGGAACACACTTACTTTCGCTTGGAAACTAGAACGAAGAATTCTCCTTGCATATGGAAAACTGCAGAGATTAGGATCTCGCACCAGTCTCCCCATTGGGGTAGAACAGGGAATCCAACTTTGCTGCTCCGTTACCTCACCCAAGAAATGTTTTGCACTTAGCTTTTGGGCTTCGCAGTACAAAATTAACCATTTACATTAAAAGACTAAGTATAAAACCCATATGTTTCTATAACAAACTATCTAAGTTTTCCATGGAACGTTTCTGATCTTGTTCGAAGATTTATGAATCAAGATTATGAATTCAAGATATGTTCAAATGCAACAAAGCAACCTGAGAGCCAAAAGAGGAACCGACTTCAAAGCTCCCCCAGTGAGGCGTGGGACTCAAACCCATGAGCAAATTGTCAGGGACAAAACCACTGCATCCCAATGCAGCTGAGCTGTGACAGCAATCCCTGCACACACCCTTAGCCCGCAGGAACTCTGAGCAAATGTGACTTCACTCAGCCTGCAAGAGGAGGGTCAGTCACTCAGGAATTTTTTAGACATTCTATCCCTTTGCAAAATTTTTGATGCTCTTCTAGTCAGAGTGCAATTGTTTACATTATAAAATACCTTAGGAAATCCTTAAACCTGTAAAAATACACTATTCCTTAATGTTAGTCCCATCACAGACAAACACAAAATTATACTGAAATTCTTTGGAATATTTTCATTATTTTTTTCTCCAGGGATAACATATGTTTATAATAACTTGCCACTGAGCAAACGGACTTAGCAGGGTAGCAGCATGCTGAGAAAGATAGCAGGATTTTCAATTTTCAGATGAAAGCAGCTCTATTCCCCGGCAGCGCTACTCCTAAACCCCTTAAGGCCAGATCAAATTTTATCTGAAGCTAGCAAGTGACTGTCTTTGACTTCAATGGAAGTTGAATCAGGTTTTCTACATACCTGCAGTAAACAATTTGAAGCTTATCAATTAGAATATTTTTAATCAGTACTTATACCAGAGGGAATCTGTAGCAATTAACTGGATTTCTGGACTTGGTTATTTACATATGTTTAGCTAAAAGACGACCCAGTTTTTACCAGAGAATAACATCCATCTAATTTAGCAGACTCACAGACTAGCTCAGATTATCAAAAGGAAAGTGCTATGCAAATTATACAACTCTCCCCTGCACTCACTAGCAACAGATTTTTTAAAACCATTACATTAATTTCCACAAGGAAAATCTATGGTACTGTTTCACAAGAGCAGGATTTGTTCACAACACACATCTTACTTTCAGCTCCACAGTTTTAACACAGAAAATAAGGTATTTTCCATCTTTACACATTTTTGTTCTATGTACTAATTTGAAGCTGAAGCATTTGACAATCTCCACGGCTCAAAAAAGTCTATGTATAAGATTATTTCCAAGTTTCACGGAGAACTCTGATAAAAGGTTTACCTGGTATTTTCAAACAGGGATGCTTAATTACAGGTGCCATCTGACCAGTCTATCCCAGATATGGGGGTATAATAACACTTGCACAGGAATTCTTGTTGAGCTAAGATTGCTCACACCAGGAAGCTTTCTTTCTCTCTTGATTTAGTTCAACTGTCTGAAGAAATAACCCCCAACTTTTCTTCATATCTCCATGTCATTTCGTTCAGACAGCTGTTTCTTTTTTCCCTAAATAACTTTTATATGTATGAAAACAGACTATTTTATCAAGTTGTCTAAAAATACTGCCTTGCTAAAAATGAAGATTTTATTAACAGAAAATATATGAACATACATATGTATATGAACAAAAAATGCCAAAGAACTAATACTAGAGGTCTGTATTTGACAAATATCCAACAAATAAAGCACTGCAGCTGCATGTATCATGTAAATGGTTAATGCTATACATATTTGGGGTTTTTTCCCTGATAAAAATCTGGTCTTTCCTAGGAGAGCTCAGTGCTTTGGATCTGACATTTGTCTAGCAGCCTTATAAAGTACAAATGAAACTATATTCAGCTCTAGAAAAGCGTGGTTTTTAATGCATACAAAGCTGCAGAATAATCAGAACTTAATGAGGAAAATTTTTATCAAGCGTAATTCTGTTCCCACCCAAATGAGACTAATTCGTTTCATTATCTGTAAAAATACCAGTTGGACACTCAAGCATCTGAAGTGAATCTGCTCAATTAATAACCATGGAAATGTACAATCACTCAATCATGCCAGAGACTGCTCCCCAAGCATCCTCAAATCTTGCAAAGGCTGTATCGATCATCACTAAGGGACCCTTGTCTTGCCCCAGTCAATATTGTGGAATAGGTGATGGGATGGAAAGAGGGGGATATCTCTCCACTGTACTGCTGGCAAAGCACTGTTCTGTCAGCAGAAGTGAGACTAGCACAGCTAAAACACACCGACCAGTCTCCTATCCCTGACTGTATTCCCTCACCATGAGGAGCTAAGGAAGCTTTCTTCAAATGAGGCTCCCTGGGAACCAGGGTAGCGAGCTGTTGATGAATCAAGGCACACAAACTGGAAGAGCTTTTCTGGGAAAATAACTCCTTTGCATCCGAACAAGGACTGCAAGACTCAGCTCTGTGATACGGCCTCAGAGAGTTTTCCCAGCTTCTGCTATACTTACAGAGGGGTTGGGAGCACTTGGATTTTCCAAGACATATAGCACTTGGCAGAACCAGGTGCCTTATTAACAGCTAGATGGACCTGTATGTATTAATAAATTTAATCTCTAACCAAGGAAGTGAAAACGGACAGTGTGTTTAACATCATGTGTTATGTACATCAGCAGCAGGTACGTAAATATGCAGAGTGTGTAAGAGCATCCATGCAAAGTAGGCTCACGGGCTCTCAGAGTTGCTTCCCAAGCAGAATATTGGCAGATGACATCAACTGTTCCATGTATAAATGCATCTGCCAAAACATTTTTGTATTTGTTGGGATGAGTAATCTGATAAACATTCAAAACATACAGAGTAAGAATCTGATAATTAGGATTGTCAGGGCACTGTAACCTTCTCCATTCATATGCATTTATAAGGAGAGAGGATCTTGCTACTTTCATTGTACTGGCCCTGTGAAGACTCATGATCTCATTAGCTCAAATTCTGGTATGACAAACTTCACCAGAGACAAAACTTGGTCTTTAAGAATGTATGTCAAAACCCTAAAATATCTAGGAGGGAAAATCCTGAAACACAAACACAGTTTTATTACACATCTGTTATGCAAATAACATTCACACCCCACTAATTCTAAAGTCTTAATGTATGGAAATAGGAAAT
Organism: Pitta sordida; assembly: GCA_013390025.1. Lineage (NCBI taxonomy): Eukaryota > Metazoa > Chordata > Aves > Passeriformes > Pittidae > Pitta > Pitta sordida. The sequence continues at coordinate 112,665 of WEKX01024724.1, forward strand.
GAGAAGTTAATAACAAAACCAGAAGCCAGTTAGAAACTAACTTGCTCCAAAACCAAATGGCAACCTTTTAAAAGCAGGTACAATAGTTAAAAAATTATTAAAACCATAATGCATTTTTAAATTGTTTTATGTAGACTACTTCTTTAACAACAATTGTATTATTCCTATTTCACCCTTAGATCAAAAGAAGAACATGGACTGCAGAACATTGCCACATAACTGAGCCATGCAGTTCAGAACTTCATGGACTTGATTGCAGTTTGTGTAAGGTGTTGCAAAATCATCACAATGTGCACAATAAAAAAAAATTTCATAGAACCTGTTCCATTATATTTATTTCTACAGTCAGCAAAATAATATCCAGCTAGGCTAAAATAAAATCCACCCAGAGCTACAGAATTGCTGCTACCACCATCTCAGTTCCAAAGCAGACCCTCCAGCTTATGGATCTGAGTGGGGCAGGGACATTCCTGTCTGCTAGATAAGCACACACAATATATTGTGGAATTACCAATAACTCATCCAGTATGGCTCTGCACTTATAAGTCATTTAAGATAATTTTGTATAAAGACCTAAATAAGACAGAACGCTGTCACTCGAGAGTTAGGCACTGTCAATCCTGTATTTTACAAAGGGCAAAAAGAACAAAAGCCATTGACTGGAGTCACTCACCTCAGTGGAAGGGGAAGGAACCAAGCTCAGAACTGAAATGTAACATTACTGCTAACATTACAATCACTTTTATTTTGCCAACTACTTCTATAATTTTTTTCTCTCAACAACAGGGGCACTTCTTAAAAGCAAAGATTTATTTCTTTTATCTCATTAGGTTACAAGAATTGGATGGATCTATGAAGGATTAACTCTCACTGTATATGGGAAGAAATAAAAAAGTAACATTGATCTCACCCACTTTTGGGTTTTTTTGAGCCAACACCTGCTTCTGCAAAGTAACAAAAATGACTACAGGTACTCAAATAGCCCAGCATGGAAAGACTTCCAACACATAACCTACTGATACTCAGTAGAGATACATCCCAGTAGCTACACTAACAACATCAAAACGCTATTAAGATCGAAAAGGTTACATGTCCTCACTTCTAAAAACTGGAGATGGTTTCCAAGACTTATCTGCGCACAAATAGTCTAAAAGGCAAACCTGAAGACACCCGGTTAGAAGAACAGGTGTTTGCCATGAAACAAGTCCTTGATGTAGGTCGCGCAACCCATTCACCCCCAACGAAGTGGTGTTTAGTGAAGGCCTCAGAACTGCCATGGAAGGCTGGGGCTGAGCCGCAGGGCAGGACAGCTGGGGCAGCCACCACGGGGACAGCAGTGGAGAAACGACTCGTGGTCTCCAAGGCCAATATACCCCTTCCCCACTGATTCCTTAGGAATTACGTCCTGGAGCACACATAGGAAGAGCTCCTGGCAGGAATCCTATCTTTAATAAAATAAGGGCAGTGTGACACTGTCCTTTCCCCGAGATAACCCTTCACAAGACCTTGTTTCATTTCTCCCACTTCAGTTGCACTGTTGGAAAAGCGGGGAGCAGGCTGGAAGCACAAACCCCGCTGTCAGCACGCCACGTCCAGCTTCTTTAAAGGGTGCATACTTTAAACCCCTTTGGCTCAAAGGATCACACTGAGATCCTTTAAAAAAAACGAACACAAACCACCCAAAAAACCCAAACAAGAGCCGACAGAAGAGTGACATATCGCACTAAAAACACCGACAACCAGAAAAACCCAAATCAGAACAGCTGTAAAGAAGACGAGCCGACGTTTCCCCGGTTTGGAAGGGACGAGCGCTGTATGACACGGAGCGGCGGCGGCTCTCCCGGTGTTTACCTTCCCGGGCACCCGCGGAAGCGCCGGCGGCGAGGACGTCTCTGCACTCCGACAGGCTCCAAGTTCCCCCGCAGCCCCCCCGGGCTCCGCCGCCACTCCCCGGCGAGCGGAGGGTCGGGAGGGGAGCCCGGCCAACCCTGGGCCGCGCCCGCCCGNCCGGGAGGTCAGGGGTAAGAGAACGCAGGGACAGGACCTGCTCCGGGGCCAGGTGAGCCACAGCCCTCGCCGCACACACGGTCACCTGGGCCGCCTGGCCCCCAGCCATCCCCACCCAAGTACGAGAGAATCGACAGTGTGGTTTTTCAGCTTTTCCATAAAGCCTCTTCAGGAGGTGATTCACGGGCTTCTCAGCAGTTAAAGCATCCCTCACAATTTGCATTTAGATGCTGTGGAATGAAGTTGAAAAGGAAAATTTCAAGTCACGGCTTCTCAGTCAGCCAGTTGGGGTTACTTGTGCCTAGCCAAGGAAATGGGGTGTTGTGCTCCCATATGGAAAAGTGGACCACATCCTGTCCTGGGGACAGTGAAAATGACAGATAGTGCAATGGAGGTTCTACAGAGAAGAAAATGTTGTCCTCCAGTATTTCCAAGGCTGGCTTACCTCTTCCGAGGCAGGAAACAAAGCCAACACTACAATTACAGTGAGAAAGGAAGGTTGGATGGAAGTTGTGAGTGCTCTCAAGTTTGTACCTCCTCATGGCACCAGGGCCATATACAGTCAGATATGACCCACATATGGGGCAATCTTGGCTGTTCTCATTACTATTTGCAGCTGTCTTGGGCCTTTCATGCCTCCTTTCATGGCTACAGGCTTCTTTCTGAAAATCCTTTTCCAGCCCTAGGTGCCGAGCCTATGTTACTCTGCCAAGTCTCGGGTGCCAGTTGGCAGCCTTGCACATCCAGCCATTGTTGGTGAGCAGAGCCACTTCTCTCTGAAAGGAACAGGTAGGCTGACTCTGCTCAGTTAGTGCTAGCCCTGGACATAACCATTCCACTTCCTGAGAGGCAGCAGCCAGGCTACCTTTGTCTCACTGTGCCACACAGTCCTGACTTGACTCACCTTTCTTCTGATTCAGCCCTTTCACTTTTCTTAGCACCCAACCAAACAGTGGCAATATTGAAAAGGGAGGCAAGGCACTGACAGAAAACCAGGCCATCACACAAAGATTGCAGAGCTTGTGTCATCTTGTGTACCTCAGTCCAGGGAACTGAGTCTCTGACAAGGCACTAGGGATGGTAAGAGTTATCCTTAATTTGGAAATTGGAAACTACATCCCTACAATGTTTCCTGGGAGAACAGGTTTCTTGACGACCTGTCCAGGCATTTAGACTACAACAGGAACCATGAACATCAGCAACATTAAGGTACACTTGGCTTAAAGTATACTTTTGCTGCCCTGGCCAAAGATTAGGCTAACCTAGACAACTGTGTCAGAGAGTAGTCAGAGGCAGAAAGATCAACTGTTAGCTGCATCCTTCCTCCCAGCTCTTCCTCAGCCATTTCCCTAACTCTCCACTAGGAACAAGTCAACCTTGAAACAAGCAGAGGCAGCTTCCCAACACCATTAAGCAGCCTTGCCTATCTGTCTCACACACACAGCACACAAGACTAACCATTGTTCCAGAAAATGGAACTGAGATCCTGAGATCTCAAAACCAGACACAGCCTACCATTAGTCCTGGCTCAAACAAGAGAGGAGATTAATGGCAACTACACAATAGTAGAGAGGGAGGTTTCTCCTGCCAGGCAGGAATGCCAAACACTTCTGTGTTCTCGCCAAACACTTCTATTTTCTTGCCAAACAGCCCTTGGACAAAGTCAAATAGCCTCCTGCTGCTGAAAGGATGGCAAGCGTACTTGGAGCAACCATTGAGATTGAGAAGAGAGTCTCATAGGGATTCATTGTTGGAGAACTGAATTTGAACAATCCTAGAACTGGAAGGGTAAGACTCAGTGAGCTGGACCAGCAGCATCAGACACCTTGTCAGAAATAATATGAGCCTGCAAAGACTCTATAAAGGAGGGGCAGGAGGTCTTGGTGATGACAACTGAGCGATGTATGAGAAGGCAGAATGCAATGATGGCACTTACATCTACTGCTGTGACAGCTTCCTCTCTTTGAATCAAATGCAGCCTCCTCAGCCCCTGTCACATTACACCTTTCTGGCTCGTTGCTCACATTGCCCCTTTCAGGTACTTGCATCATGTCTTGTCATGTCTTGAGATTGTGCTTGAAGAGGTGTGCAAGCAGCACGACCTGGCCAGCCAGCCCTCTGGGTGAGATACAAGCTACCCCTCCCTCCTCTCGTTTCTTCGCCCCATGTTGTTACCGCAAAGTTCTGCGTATCTGTAAATCCGTAGCTGTAGATACCTGGTGTCAGTAAACAGCTGAGTGTTTTTTCACTATTGTATTCTGAATTATTTGCACTGCCTTTTTGACAGCAAAATAGCAATTGTTTTTCTGATTTTTTTTTTCCTTTGTTCAACAGTCCTGGCTTACTGGTGATGTACCACGAGACTGGAAATTGGCCAATGTGACACCCATCCACAAGAAGGGCAGGAAAGATGGTCCAAGTAATTACAGACCTGTCAGCCTGACCTCACCCTGGGTAAAGTCATGGAACAGACAGTCCTGTGTGCTATTATGCAGCACCTGCAAAATGACCATGACATTAGAACTAGTCAGCATGGATTCAGGAGAGGCAGGTCTTGCCTGACCAACCTGATCTCCTTTTATGATCTGGTGACTTGCCTGGTTGACGATAAAAAGGCCATGGATGTTGTGTATTTGGATCTTAGCAAAGCCTTTGACACGGTTTCCCACAATAAGCTTCAGGAGAAACTCTTAGCGCATGGACTGGATAGAAGCATTGTTGGGTTAGGAACTGGTTGGATGGATGGGCTCAGAGAGTGTTGGTGAATGGTGCCACATCCAGCTGGCAGCCAGTCACCAGNTCGCCATCCCTGGAGGTGTTTAAGAGAAGACTGGATGAGGAGCTCAGTGACATGGTCTAGATGGTGGGAGGCTTGGATGGATGGAGCGTGGTGTCCATGGTTCCACACTTGTGGGCCCGATCCCTGGGTGGGCGTTTGTGTGGGAGTTGGACTAGATGATCCTGTGGGTCCCTTCCAACTCAGAATAACCTGTGAACCTGTGAACATGTAGGTTTCCATTGGCATTCTGGGAAATATGTGAAGCCAATGTGCCTAATGAAGGATGAAACTTCAGAGGATGAACCGTCAAAGAAGAGGGGCAGGCAATAGTAACTACCGAAAGTAGAAACCAGGAACAAGACAAACAATACATAAGCTTATTTCTTTCAAATCAGCAGAAACATATACATAAGCAGAAAGTAGCTGGGTATTTTGCATAAAATATTCTGCCAGAGAATCCCTCAGAATTTGTCCCTCCTGGTTCCCACGGGCAAATGAGCAACGCACAGCAGGCACTGATTCTATCTCAGCTTCCTACTCCCAGTCTTCAGCCATCTACTCCCCCTTACACTCACAAATTTAGTGCACGATACAGCAGTAAAACAAGATCCTGATATGAAGGCTGTTTTCAGACTCACTCTATGAAGCCTCCTTTCTGGCAGTCAAGCTATGATGAAAACAGTGATGACTTACGCTACTTTATGACCAAAGGCATAAGATGCATTGAAAATCAGCTAGTAACAAGGACAGAGTAGTAAATCCACTGATTTTGACACACTAAAATAATTGTATTGGGTTTTACTGTGGCTGGTTTTCTGGTAGTGCAAGGGGGCTATGAGGGAGGGTTTTCTTTGAGAAGTTGCTGGAAGCCTCCCTCATAGCTGGTAGAGCTAATGCCAGCCAGATCTTGGCTGGGTCCAGTGCTGGCCAAGGCCAGGCCAATCAGGGGAGATAGAGATGCCTCTGTGATAACATATTTAAGAAGGAAAAAAAAAAAATTTGGAACAAGAGGAAGAAGATGGCTGTGGGAGAAGAGCCGTGAGAAGTTGTTACAGCAAATGCAGGCGCCAAGGCCAGAGCCGAAGGAGGGGGAGGAGGTGATCCAGGCATCTCCCTGCAACCTGTGGTGAGGACNTGGCTGTGGGTGAATCTCTGTCATCCAGCCAGAGTCAAACCACCACACAAGGACAGAGTAGTAAATCCACTGATTTTGACACACTAAAATAATTGTGCTGTCCACTGCCAAGCTAAAACTATGAAGACAACTATGTTTGAAGGGCAGAAGATGATAATGTTCCTTCCACCAATAACCCTGTACAATGGAAGAGAGTGGAAGTTCAGCAAAACTTATTATGACATTTCTACATCCGTCATCTGATGGTAGTGTGGATTGAGCACTTTGTAAAGCAACAGATGTAACATTCCACTTCACAGTGCTGGCTTTCAACTTTTCTACCCCAATAGGCAACGGGAAAGCAGGAGTCACGTTGGTGATACAACTTGGCAAATAATGGATAAGCTTGTTTACAGATATCCAAGAACATTACTTTTACCATTCTGAAGTTCTTTTCTGCTGATGTTGTTCTCATCATTGCTGCATAAGTCATGTCACCAGGCATTGTACTGCTGACATCCAGATACTCTGTAGAGTGGAACTTCTTCATCTGCAATTCGTGCAGTTTCATCATTTCTGAAAAATGACCTAGAAATGGGGCAAATCCTCTTACTATAACTCCTTTTCTGTCTACTTCTTCTTTCTTGTGTGCAGTCCATACTGAGTAGATACTGCTATTTCCAGAGGGGATCTGCATGAAACTCTGCTGCAGATTTTGATATTGAAGAGCCACTTGGAAGAGGTCTGCAGAATGGTCTGAAAACGGCTCCAGGAAGTGGAAAGGAAAAGATTATAAAATACTCTGGCATATCCGAGGTAGGAGGGGCATTTCGGTAGCAACACTAGGTTTTTTTTGGAACGGGAAATCTAATTTTGGAAAAAGAAGCCAAATCCTTAAAAAAGTTGCTCGCAAACATTCTTAGAATTCAGCTGGGCTAGCGTCTCACAAAGCACTGGGGAATGGCAGAGCACTTTGGGACACTAGGCATCAAGCCTGTGAATTGGCCTGCACAAAGACTGTATTGTGCACTTAGGTTAATTTAACATGAGCTCACCACTGAACCAAATTTATACTGCCAGATTTTCTGTCAATGTGCAGATAACAAGATCAATGAACACTCAACCACAATCATCAGAACTCACACAAAAAATATTGCTCAACGGACAGAAGAAACTCCACTGAAATTGTCAGAGGAGCTATGGAGGATCATCTGTGCCCCTAAAGCATCACACACCAACACAGACTTTTGAGATGAATTAGCCACAGTCCAGGGAAAATGATCACAAAGGATTGCTGCAATGCTACCAGATCGAAGCTGCCAGTGAAGTTTTCCAAACAAGGAAATGGATGAAGGGAATCTGAATTTGAGGGGATGACAAGGATTATTTTACAGTTAACTAGAATACTGACTAGTAACTTAGAGTAACTATGAAATGCAAGCAGACCAATTGGGACACTTACAAGATCAGGCTTGCAAAAAGTAGATTAAAATTAGAGGATTAAGTCCTGAACCACCAAATTGTTAAGGATGACACACGCTGGTAAAGATACACCATCTGAGTTAGGCTGAAATGGCTCTGCAGTATTAGAACAGTAAGTTCCCAGTAACCATGGAAGTTAATGGCTCACTAAATTTCATTGTGATGGACAGTTATTCAGTTGGTGTCAGGAACATTAGTTTGCAAATACTTTGGGAAATCACCCCTAGAAATGTGGTTTAAGTGAACTAACACTGGTATAACCTTAAAAAAATTGTTTTTCCTCTGCGACAGAAACCATAATAACAGCTGCACAATTGTGGTGGCTTTTTTGTGAAGAAAAGATGAGAAACAGTGTGAACTGCTTCATAAGCAACTGTAGTTCACAGCCATAAACTTACCAGCAGCTAACATTGCTACATTCATTTGAAAATTGCTACCACTCAGGAAAAACACATCTGATGCCACCCTCTATGTTCAAAGCTACTTCAGCATTGAGTATCAAAATGCCTCTGAACATGAGTCAGAGCCCCCAACTGTTACAGTTCTCATAGACTTGACAAAAAAATAAAAAGAATCCTTGTTCATTTCTAAGTGAATGTCTAATAGAGGCCATATCTAATACATGAACCACAAGCTCAAAATGCAAGAAAGCAGATTTGATTAATGTTGGGTGCAGAAGAAAATGTGAGGGAAGGAACAGAAAATAAAACCTCAAAGGATTTTTTTAAACACTTTTCTACATGTAATTAAGAAGCAGCAATGAGTTAAACTTTTCTGGTCAGGAATTCAAGCACTCAATATATGACTGAAATTAAAGAGTAACCATCCATTTAAAAGCCAAAGCATTATTTACCAAGAAAAAAGAGAGAACAAAAAGAGAAGACATTTCACGTTTCACATATCAAAAGGCATAACTGCCAGTCAGTGCTTGGAGATCAGTATCCTGTCACACAAAACGTGGCAGTGTCTCTGTAAGGACTCCAGGGTAAGCACAGAGAGCTGAGCTGATCTGGTTTCTGTAGCACATTCAGCCATACTTTTTACTTCAGATATTAGAACATGAGCATTGACAAGTGAACCAGAAATGACTGCCTTCTCAGCTGGGCAAGATCTCCACAGATGTTTTAACTTGTTTAACTTTAACAAGGGTGTTAACTTGTGCACATTTGCTTGAGAGTGAATTTTGTTTGAGGCTGTGGTACGATGCAGCTGGATATTCACTGTAGTACATCAAACCAAGTTGAACAGGAGCTGCAAACACTACAAGTGGTATAGTACATATAAGAAAGAAAATTAGGCCTTACAGAACTTGACAACACTGTCAGGTCATGAAAAAAGAATTCTGTAGGTACACCCTCAGCAAGTTTGCCAATAGCACTAAGCTGGGCAAACAACACACTGAGGGAAGGGATTCCTTCGAGGGACCTTGACAGGCTTGAAAGGTGGATCTGTGTGAACCTTAGGAAGTTCAACAAGGCTGAACGCAAGGTCCTGCACACGGGTCAGGGCAATCCCAAGGACAAATACGGGCTGGGAGGAGAAGAGATTGAGAACAGCTCTGCTGAGAAGGACTTGAGGTGCTGGTGCATGAGAGGCTGGACATGAGCCAGCAATGTGCACTTGCAGCCCAGAAAGCCAACTGTGTTCTCGGCTGCATCCAAAGCAGCGTGGTCTGTCAGTCAATTCACATCCTCTGCTCTGCTCTCTTGACACCCCACCTGGAATACTGCATCCAGCTTTGGAATACTGGATCCAGCCCACACAAGAAGGATGTGGACCTGATGGACCTCACTCCAGAGGAGGGCCATGAGAAGAAAAGCCTTGGGGGAGACTTTATCGCATCCTTCCAGTACCTAAAAGGGGCCCACAAGAAGGCTGGAGAGGGACTGTTTACAAAGGCCTGAGGTAATGACTTCGATAGCTGTGAGGAAGAAATTCTTTACTATGACGGTGGTGAGCCACCAGAAGTGTTCAAGAATGGGGCTCTGAGTAACCTGGTCTAGTGGAAGGTGTCCCCCATGGCAGGGGATTGGAACTAAGGGATCTTAGAGGTCCTTTCCAACCCAAACTATTCTATGATTCAGCTAACATTTCACAGTTTATAAATTTTGCAAAAACACTGCACAGATTAAGGGAAACCATGAATTTCCCTTTTCCATGTTTAAATGGGTTCCTGTGGCTACCTTTTGTTAAGCTACTAAGGTAATTACTGGACACAGATGACATCTATAAAACTGAAGGTAATTACTGAAAAAAAAAAAGGATGGAAAGATTGAAGTCTAAGCTATGATTTCAGCAGAAGCCCAACTCTTCAGCAGAGAAACTACTGAGGGAGCCAGATCCTTCACAGTGGTGCCCAGTGACAGGGTAGGAGCTGAACTTACGAAAACATTTGTTTACTCTGTTGGTGACTGAACACTGGCAGAGGTTGCCCAGAAAGGCTGTGGTGTCTCTGTCCTCAGAGGTATTTAAGCAGACATGGTCCTGCTGGGCAACCTGCTCTGGCTGACCCTGCTTTAACAGGAAGGGTGGACTAGATAATCTCAAGAGGTCTCTTCCAACCTCGACCATGCTGTGATTATGTGATAGGATGCTGTGCCACTCCAGAGGAAACCCAGGGGTAGGTACATCTGCAAAACACTTTCACCTCAATTTCAGTGGAAGCAAAATAATTTGGGGCGACTAACATTAAAATACAGGGATAGTATGACACCTAGAAATTCCTCTGCAGGAAGGAAGTGTTATGCATCATCTTTTATGCCTGCTCTGTGTTAAAGGAAAGGACCAAAAGTGTAACATCCCAACATTCCCAGGAATAAGAGTTAGAATCTGTAAAATCTTGAGAGGCAATCACACAGAACGACTGTATCTCCCAGCATGACTAACCTCTAATGGGAGAAAGACAGACACAGCCTAGAATACTGCCTTTAAAAGCTAACGAGCTCCAATTTACCATGTGATCTTCTTGCACTGTCAGAAAGATGGGAAAGCTGTAACAGGGAGTTTTATGAGATGGGTTATACTTCACTGAAACTGCTATAATTGCTACCCTTCACTTGAGAAAAATGTACAAGACAAGAAACTCCTTATGTCTACAATGTATCTCCCACCTAAACAAAGGCATATGCTACCACTGGAAAGAAAGGATTGTAGGGATTTTCTGGAGACTGTTCTGTGAAACACTGCATGCCTGGCAGAGATCCACAGACCAGAGAAATGGCTTGTACATATCTGCTGTGTTCAGGGAAACTGCACAGCACTCAACACAGAACACTGTCTGAGCCTTGTTTAACCTTGCCAGGTGCTGTTCTTGCTGAGCCACATGGCCGAACTGGAGACAATTAGGTTAGGAAAACAGCAAATCAAATTGTCTTGACTTGGATTCCTGAATTGATCCTTACCAGTTCCAATGATTTCAAATGCACTCCAATTAACTTTTTACACAGTTGTGGTCTAAACAGTGACTAGGGATTTAGGTTTAGTGATTTAGCCCTAAATTATTATTCTGCTGTAGTAAGATCAATAGAAAAGTTGGGGTTTTTTTTCCTAATATAAAATTGTTGCAGTCTCCAAAATGCAGCTATTTTAGGAAAATATCAACATATCAACAGCAACACAGCTTGATAAATTACCCATCTGTCATGGCTGAACTCTTTGTGGATGATCTCTGAGAAACTTCACTATTTTGTGAATTTTTATTGTATACAGTTCCAAAAGACTTCCATCAGTTGTGGGTTTGTTGCTCATCATGAGAGATTATACTGTAGTTTAGCAAGATGGCCATGATTAGAAATAACCTCAAATTCTAGTGACAATTTAAAAAAAGCCTCAGAATCAAAGATTGCTAGATCAAGCAGTAACAGCTGCATTCAACATGCAGATTTCTTTTTTTATTAGAAGAATGGTATTGTCCTACCTTTCAAGATCCCTAAAAAAATCTTGTGCTTCACAAAACAGAGGGACCATTGAAGGAATTCGTATTAGTTGATGATGCAAAGTATACTGGACTAAGTTCTCTCTGTGGTTTGACTTCTAGTAGATTTCTGATTTCATTGTGCATCACACAGAATCACAGAAAATTATGNATTCATACATCTGTATTCCATATTCTCTTGTAGCTGGAAACCTTTTTTGTGTTGGGACCATGTGTAGTGTATAACACCCTTGCCTGCAGGAGCTTAATCCATCCCTGCAGCCTGCATCGATGGCTCAGCTCACAGCCATGAAGAGGAGAGGTGTCCAGTCCCACCCTGGACAGCAGTGACACATCACACACTCCCCAAGTAAGTGTTGCCTGTATCCTCGAAGGAAAAGACTAAAAGCCAGGTGGAAGCATCCCAGAGACCTAAATTTGATACATATGCTGTCAGTGGGACCCCTTTGTACACAATGAGCTTCCCAGCAGGTGACTTATCTACACTATCAGGAATGTGAAAATATTTTAGCCATTAAGTATCACTGCCAAAGAAAGTGGATTCATCTATTCTGAATTCTCATATTATTCAATCACTGCTTCATAATTATTTGCTGTTCCAGTTCTAATTCTCAACTCACCTCTCCTAATGACAGACTCTAACTCCACCCCCAAGCAAGCACTTTGAAATATTAATGTCATTTTATCTTCTCTCTTACTTGCTGCATTTAGGCACTTCCCTGGCTACCACTGCACTGAACAACAAATCTAAGCTTCCAGCTTCAAGATCCAAGGTACTTCAGTCCTGATGACATTTACAAAATGGAGGTTTTTCTGAGCATCAGCCTGAATCTGATTTCAGCCCCTACAGTTATTAAAATAGCAGCAATTGTTATTCAGTCACAAATCCCAAGGACAGAAAGAGTAGATAATGTCCAGCTGGCTTTTTGAGGCAACTCTAATTCCCTTTTGTATCTTTCCATGAAAGGAAGACCACCATATTTAATTAAAGTTACATAAATTTGGTAACGTACTGCAAGTTCTTTCATTCATACATGGTAATACAAAATACTTAAAATGGCACAAATTCTTCAGTCAGTGTAGGCAATGTTCTTGAGCGGAAGACAATACAGCAACAGCATAGCATGGTGACAAAATGCTTTATATCCTCTCTTCCCTTACAACTAATATTCATAAAACTAATAATAGCTATCTTAAGTTGTGAAAACTATTTATATACTATTCATGCCTTTTGAAAGGACTCTCAAAAAGATTGCTCTCTTCTTTTTGTAATAGTTAGAAAGTAGCATAGCCTTACACCTTTTCCTTTTAAGAAATGCTTTTAGTTCACTGTAGTCAACTTGTCAGTCTGCAGATGCCAAAATTTTCAAAGTTAGATGCTTGCTCATTAAGAATATGAACCATGAACGAGAGGTCATAGTTCTAAGCTCCAACAAGGGAGGTTTAGACTTGACATTAGGCAAAAGTTTTGGATCGCCATCCCTGGAGGTGTTTAAGGGTAGACTGGATGAGGTGTTGAGGACCATGATATAAATGTTGTAGCTCCTAGGTTTAGTTGGGTTATAGGTTGGACTTGATGATCTTCAAGGTCTTTTCCAACCTTATCAACACCGTGATACTGCAATATTAATAAACTTGGGACCTCCCGCAAAATTACAAGAACTATCTCACAGTTGAACTTGCTTTTTTGCTTCTTTTTTCCCCCCCATTAATCCTGAAGTGTACCAGTAGCAGTAGTGAGAATCACTCCTCCACAAAGAAGCAGAAGCTTAAAAACGCAGTAATTTTGCAAATAGACATAAAAGCACTAGGCGTGTTTATATCTAGCTTTTCCTACCAGAAACATCAGGTTCAGATGTAACATTAGGAACAGCTAGATATAAACAGACCCAAATTAATGAAAAGTTCAGCATGTCCTGTCAATTTCTAATAGAAACACAAGTGAAGAACAATAGGGTGTTATTAAACCACCAGAAATTTCTGCACATTCATTATTTAATGAAAAACAAAATACATGTTGCAAAGTTAAGCCATAGAGGGATTGATGTAAAATCCATAGCTGAACTGATTTCTGACCTAACTCTACTAAGTCCCATGAATTACATCACACCAATTCAAACTGAATTATTTCAGATCACTCGGATGTTTAGTTAGAACCCTTAATGCCTTTTAACGCATACACATGTCAGCTGCTAATTACGTGAAAAATCTAAACTGAGAAGCACAGGGGGCATAAGCAAGTACCTCCTCTCTGTTCCATCACACCGGGTTAATTCCTGCGCTCCCCATTCCTGCGGAACTCCAAGGCCGGACAATGCCGAGGCTCTGCCCGCTCCGCCCGGGAGAGGGCGCTCTGACACCTGGCCACTCACAGGCACCTGCGGGAGGAACAGGAACGTCCGGGTGACAAATTAAAACTCGGCCAACTCGCACAACCAGTCGGTTATTTTTATTATAGAGCGAATCCTCGCAGTAAGTCGAGTCATCCAGACGCTGCTTCAACAGCAGCACGCTATGGCAGACCATAAACGTGCAGGCTCCGTTTATTCGCAGCCTCTGAAATGTGCTGAATGACACGCGGTTAAATAAAACAACTTCTGGCACGTCGGCCTTCCTGTTAGAAGCTGGGATCATGCAAAGAGAGCTGTAGTTGTAACTTTGGGGGGAAAAGAGGATTACATTTATAACTAACTCAGTTATATGACCATTATTTGTCGCTGATTTTTTTAAAAAATCGAGCATTATTATAAATGAGCATATGAACACTTAAATGCAAAGTGCGTAATGATCCAACATCATCACAGCCTGTGAAGTTAATTCTCATATGGATGGCTCGTGAAAGAAATAAAATAAGAATTAAAAATGCTACAGGTTCAACCTCTGTTTCTCAAGCAATTGAAATCAATGTATGTATCTCAGGGGAGGTTTAGGCTGGATATTAGGAAAAACTTTTTAACAGGAAGAGTGATCTGTCATTGGAACGGTCGGCCCAGGGAGGTGGTGGAATCACCGTCCCTGCAGATGGTTAAGAGCAGGCTCGATGGGGCACTGAGTGATACGGTTTAGATGCTGGGATGGTGACAGGTAATAGGTTGGACTTGATGATCTCAAAGGTCTTTTCCAACCTTGTTAATTCTGTGATTCTGTGATCTCTTGAGACGGCTCTCCTCTCCAATACGAAATCCTCCAGCAACAATGTCAGAAGATCAAGGCTGCTATTTTTGACTTTTCTAAACTAAAGACAGGATGAGGAGAGGGAAGCCTTGTTATGCAAGACATGAAATAACGAAAGAGGAACAGAATGCTGCATAGTGGGAAGTTCTTGTTTCAAAAATGTCATTTTCCTCTAATCACAGGGAACTATTTCAGTAATTCCTAATTTCTCTGACATTCTCATAGAAAAATATCCTATTGATATGAACGGAATAAAATTGGGAAAATATGGAAATGGGAAAAAGATCACCAAGAATCTCAACCTGAAGAAGTATTTAAGCCCCCAGGCAGTACAGTTGGGGTCAGGGGGGCATCCACAGTCTCAGAGAGATGAACCATGCCCACGGTGACTATGTTGGACTGATTTTTATCTAGATTCTGATCCTGTCAAAACTCACCACTACGCTGTTCTACCACCCAAACCCCCTCCTGTATCCATCTTTCGGCAAAGAGAAAATTAACGCAGTATATAGTGAATACGAAACAGCTGTAAGTGAAAGTTTCCTATTTAAGGACAAAGGAGTGGGATGTACTAAGGAAAAGAGATACAGTAATTCATATTAATTTCGTTTCTGCAGTAGCAGACTGACATTTGTAATCTGAATGAGCACATGAAAATGAACTTGGGTACAAACCAGGCAAAATCATTGCCCTTTACTGCGGCCATTACTGGATGCGTCCTACCTCTAACATACAAGCACAGCCACGGGAACACAGAGGGCTCTGACACCTGATAAAGGTCATGTTTTCCACTCTGTACAGAGCAAAATCTGAATACTAGAAGCTCAGCTTCTTTCCGTGAGCTCTCTGAAAGTATGTGAGGCATTGATGTGCTACCTTTGTAATTTGTGTCTGTAGTACTCACAGGAGCTCCGCACACCATAAACCTAACTTTCATCCAAGAGCTCTAGGAGGAAGAAAAGAGTTATGACCCACATTTTATTGGTGAGAGCCAATGGCACAGAAAAGCCACAACCTACCTCCTCTAAAGGAACTTAAGACACAGAGGTGGGACTTAGATGACAAAATTATTCTGAAGAAAAAAGGCCCAAGATCACCCTGTAAGTTGTTAAAAAGGAATCAGACCTACTGCAAAATGATCCTTCTGACAAAGGTACTGGAAAACTGCATTGTGTAATACATTTAAAACAAGTTTCAGCATGAAGAAGACTTAATTTGACGCATGGTACAACATTTTTGCAGAAAACTGGGCTTTTTCCAGTCAAACTACGAGGGAAGAGTAACCACACGAAAAAGCACTGCGTATATGCATCTCAACATAGCTGCCAGATTTTATTGTTTTTAATTGGTTGGGCCTATACTTTCTTTACTGTGTACATAAAAGTCAAACTGCTGTGTATACCAGTGGAGATAAACAAACAGCATTTGCAAATGACAGACATTTGTTGAGATGTCTGTTGTACGCTGTCCTGCACTGCACGGTTAAAAGGGGCCCCTACAAATCGTTTCTATAAACCTTAATGTCTTGAAAGCCTCTGGTTCCCGAACAAACAACAGTTCTAAATGCAACCTCATGCCCCCCTCTGAAAGCCCGTCCCTGCTGTTCCACAGCACACCCTGTTTCACACACCCTGTTTCACTGCTAAGGGGTGACTGGTGTCAGGTACCTTGATTCAGATTTCAGAGCAGAGGTGCTCGCGTTTGCTTCCGCAATAAAACCTAACAGCCCATCAGGCAGGGCAGGCATTCCCCTTTTACCCTGCTTTGAAAATCTTGTCGCAAAATCCGTAGAAAGTTCCTCGCACAGGCCCCTCAGCGCTGCCTGCTCCCGGAGCTCTGTGAGGAGACACCAGCGTCCCCGGGGGAAGGACGAAGGTGGGGAGAGGGCAAGGAGCCGGGCCGGGAGAAATACGGGCAAGGAACACCATCTTTTTCCACCGAGCGCAAGGGAAGTTGGCGGGGGGTTGGGGGGGAAATAGAGAACGGCTGCAGGGGCCAGGCTGAGCAGGTTCTGGTTGTGGCCGCTCGGGGGTTTCTCCAGCAAACACCCGGCTCCTCACCGGCACCTCAGCCGCTTCCCCCGCTCCTTCCGACCCGGCCCAGCCCTTCCGAGGCTGTTCCGTCACCCCTTCCCCGGCCCGGGGCCTCAGGGCTCACCCGGGCGAGACCCGCGGCACCTCAGGGGCCGCAGCTCTGCCTGACGAGGTTCCTCCTCCTCCTCCTGCTCCTCCTCACGCTCTCGCCTGGACCCGCCCGGCCCGTGACGGGGCGAGCGGCGCGGGCCGGTGGTTGGGCCGGTGGTTGGGCCGGTGTCTCCCGGGACAGACCCCGGCACATCCCTGGGTGGGCAGCGGGGAGCGCAGCCGCCCGCCGGCCCCTCCCGGCCCCNCGCGGGGCGGGGCCGGGAGCGGGTGGATGGGGCGGATTGGGGAGGGCGGGCTGGGGGTACGTGATCCCACACAGCCCCGGCACCCTTGGGCTCGCTCCTCTGGGCACCGGCTGAATGTCTGGGGGGGTTCGAACCGTTGCCGTTAATCCCCCGTTTATTTAGCTTGTCTGTCTGCAGAACTTGCTTTATCCCACTGGAGGCTTACTCACCTTCAGGTGGGTGCTTGTAAAGCCTCGCTGTTTTCAGTCATGTTCCCTCCTTTCCTGAAGGGTGTGTTGGGAGGTATGTGGTGGTGAGGAGGAGAGGCTGGTTACCTGCAGGGCGACGGTAAAGAAGTTCTGGTCAGTCTGAGGGGATAAACAGCGGTGTTTGCAGGGTTACATCAATACAGCTTTTGTCTGAGTTGGTGGACGTCAGCCAGATAGGTTTTAATGGTTATGTCGTCATTGTCGTCCTACTTGGGATGATGTTGCAGGTTAGATGCTTCTGAAATATTAATGTGAATATGTAATTCTTAAAGTTGGTGGTTTAGAAATCTGGGTGTCTTCACAGAGGCAATATTGAGAGGGTGATTATTGAAAGGTACCACTGACTTAAGGAAAACGTGTTTAGAGTAGCAGTTGCTCTGCAGCTTGAACTTGCACCTGGAGAAATGTAAGGGCCCTGTTTTAGAGCGGCCTTCAGAGCACAGGCTGATTTTTGCCAAGCTATTGCACAGCAAATCGGAGTTGCACGTAGACCAAGGGAAATTTCTGGGTGAATACCTTTGGACCACAGCTAGAAAATGTAGATAGACTTCATATCCCATATAACCAGCCGATACTGTGGAAACAAGTCTTTAATTGGAAGTGCTGTGTCAAGGCTTCAAGACCCTTTTTCTTTGTTTTATGTAGAAAAAAACCCCAAGCTGCAACTTACATAGGTTATGGGGGAGGTCCATGCTAAGTTTCCTTACTGTAGAGGTTGGATCTGGTGTGTGCATTTCTCATTATTCCTGTTTGTTTAGTCTGTGCGTTGAAGGGCTCATTACAGAATTTTGGAAATGAATGCTATTATGAAATAGCATTTAAGCTGCATAAGGCTTCTCAGAAATACTGCCATAAATTTTATGAAACTCGATTTATGAAATTTTAAATTTCCAGTACAGAAGACTGATGTTTTTCGGGTTTTTTTCTGCCATTAACAAGCTACACGTAAGTGTTACACAGCAGTATGTATTATATTGTTGTTTACAGACTCTAGTAGCTCTCCTGTCTTGAATGCAAAATTTCCTCATTACTCAATAGTTACCAAAGTTGCAAGAAAAGTTTTTTTTGTGAACACTTGTAAATTCCAAGGCAGTCAAACTATGGTGTCAGTATCACTTCTCACTGAGTGTGAAAATACATAAGGAACGAGACAGTGAATGAAGATCCAACTAAATACTACAAATCACAAAAGAACAGAACCTAGTTTTCTTTCTATGTACTGAAATTATTACTAAACCTTGCTTCTTTAAGAAAGAAAACTTCTTCATAAACGGTGATGCTAAATTTGTTATTTAGAAGTTTGTAAGTCCCTCTCTGAAGGCGAGGCGGCTCACATTACCTGTACTGCAGTGATTCTTGATTTAATGCTTGGAGCTCCACTCCCATATGGAGTGCAGCCGCCCCGTTTCACTGTAGGTGCAGTGGGAGCACATGTGCCTGGGGCACGGGGGAGGCACGCTGGGAAAAAGTACAGCAGGGGAAGTTTGGTCTCTCTCTGCTTCCAGTCCTCACCTTGGAGCTGAAGTGGAGTGGTGGAACCAGAAATGTTTTTTAAAAGGGAGCAGCTGGAGGGCAGTTAATTCCTTCTGCATCTGAAGTATGTATTGGAAGCACTGAATTCCACTTATAAATATCAGTGAATAAAGAATTGTGGGAAGTGTGGTTATCCTTGCTGAAGATAAGGATCTGTGAATCCTTACTGCTCCGAAGACCAAATACAGTTTTCGTGTTACTTAGCACTTTCTGTTTCCTTATGTAATTAATGTAATTTCTTAATGTAATTTGTGAGCAGCTAAGGCGATGTGAAACATTGTGCTCTTTGGTTTATGGATAAGAGATGAAGGATGCTTAAAAGAGATGAAGGATATTTAATCTTTTTTAGTTGAATCTGGGGCTTCTTGAGTATTTTGTGAAAGTATTTCAAGTCTTTTCACACCTGAGAAAAGAAGTGATTTCGCTCTGCTTGCTTTATTTCTAGTTTTGTGATAACCCCTACACATTAGCTCAACAGGCAGAGGTTTGTGTAGTTAAGGGAGATCTTTGTAACTGTGCATCTCGTAAATATTTGAATTAAGTAGATGAAACTAGCAACAGTTCCTTGGTCATGAGTGCTCTCCAAAGTATGATTGAAATAACACTTTTTACTTTTGTGTGTGGAGAAAGTGTTATAGTTCTAAGATAGATGAGGTCCGGTGCATCTTTAACAAAGATGAAGCTGTTAAATTAGTTTAGGAAGTAACTTGACTGGTTAGATATGTGTACTGTACTGTACTATGCCGTGCCTGTATTACAATTCTAAAGTGAGTAGACAGTGCAATAAATCAGATCATACTCCAAGTCCTAGTCTAGGCAAGGGGTTGGTTGTTCAACTTTATCTCTTTTCTTATTCTGTCATTTCATTGCTCTGTTGTCTTGTTAATTTTATGGACTGACATTCTAAAGCTGCAACATGTATTTTGAACAAAAAGTGCAAAGCTGCAGCTGCATTTTTCTTCATATGAAGAAACCAATAAATAGGTGGAAGAACAGGAGTCTACTTTTTGTAAGTAGGAAAAGGTTTTGATGAAGGTTAGCTGGTATTATTTTAAAATAAAGTTGCTGGAATGCTGCAGTGGGTAGCCAAATCCTTACCTGCTCTCAGTTTATAAGCAGCTGTCTTATGAGAGAGAGAACAGGTTTCTCTTCATTTTTGAATGCCAGACCTGTTGAAAAATCTTGTGAACTGATGCTGAGACCTGTTGTATTTGATCAGGTTTGTTAAACATTGTGTGATTTGTTCTCATGTTTTAGTAGCGCATCAGTATAACGCCTTAAACCAGTTATGTGTGCTGGTATTGAAGGAATTAACATTTAATTGACATCCACTTTCTTTTATCATGTGGAAACGTAAGGTGTTTTCTACCCATCTCTAAGTCAGAGACTGATGCCTTTTACAGTGAAGCCTCTAATCTGATACCAAAGGTAACGCCCTGGGAAACAGCCTCCTCCTGGCAAGAATAAAATTCCTGATGTAGGGACTGGAGCACAAGCCCCATGAAGAGCAGCTAAGGCAGCTGGGGTTGTTCAGCCTGAAGAAGAGGAGGCTGAGGGGAGACCTTATCACTCTCTACAACTACCTGAAAGGAGGTTGTGGCCAGGTTGGGGTCGGTCTTTTATCCCAACCAGTGAAAGAAGGAGAGGACACAGTCTCAAGCTGCACCAGGGGAAGTTTAGGCTGGATGTCGTGAAAAAATTCCTCATAGAAAGAGTGACTTGCCATTGGAATGGGCTGCCCGGGAAGATGGTGGAGTCACCGTCCCTGGGAAGTGTTTAGAAAGAGACTGAGTGCCATGGTTTAATTGATGAGATGGTGTTGAGTCACAAGTTGGACTTGATGTTCTCAAAGGTCTTTTCCAACCTTGTTAATTCTGTGAGTCAGTGGTCTGCCATGAAGTGCTCTTCTCTTACAGGCATGAAGAGGCAGACTGGCCTCATGGAACGTGAGTATCTGCATGAGGAGGTATCTGAAGTAGCAGTTGAAATTTGTAACTTGGTTGAATCCAAAATAGCATTCAAGCAGAGACAGTATGTTAATGGCAAAACTGTGAAGTACTTAATATCTGAGAAGGAAGTAGGTATTAGTTTTGGAGTCTGGTATGTGTTTTAGTGACTTCCAGGAGAAAGAGAAGTGTAAAGTAATAGCAGTCTGTCATGCTATACCCCTTCTTAGACCCTTGGAGACCTAGTGAGCAGATCTGGTGTTGGTTTTTATTGTTGCCTGTAGCAGTCTTGTGATTTATGTCAGTTTGTAGTAAGATACTAAGTGGCATCTCTAAAACTTTCTGACTCTTTGGAAAAAACATGGGTATTTAATTTTCAGGCTCAGAAAAAGTCTTCATTACTTTGGTTTGTTTATATTTAGGCAGTCTTGGGTGACAGAGATGAAATTCACTAAGATGGAAACTTTTAGTATAAATTTTGCTTTGGTGTTAATAAAAGGGTACTTGATTTTCTTCCTATTTACCATGTAGAATTAATGGAGATATGTAAGATTGAGATGTCTTTTATTCTGGTTCCCTAGTCAGTAACATTTTTTTAAACAGTCTCCATTTTATGTTGATGCATGTTTAACTTCAGGTTTGTAAGAATCGTCACATTAAAGCTGGTGAGGTTTAGTGGGTGCAGTGGGATTTTTGTCATCATGTAATACCAGTGGGCACCTAAGTATGGTGTAGCTGCTGATCAGCCACCCCACTCCCTCTGATGGAAAGGCAAGGAGAATTGGAAGAAGGTAAAACCCATGTGTTAAGAACGGTTTAATAGCTGAAAGAAAGTAAAATATTTTAGTTATAGTAATAAAAAGGGAGATTACAGAAAGAGAGAGAGAGGGACAAAAGCAGGGCAAGACAGGGGATGCACAGTGTGATTGCTCACCACCTGTGCCCAGCCCAGCCCCAGGCAGCTCCTGGGCAGCTCCGACGGTTCATGTGCTGCCTGTGGCATTCTGTGGGCTGGAAAGTCCCTTTGGCTTCCTCACATCGGGTGCCCTGGCCGTGCTTCCCCCAAGCTTCCTGAGCACCTCCCTGCTGGTAGAGCACAGGAAACTGGAAAGTCCTTGACTTAGAGTAAGGACTACCAAGCAAAACAGCAGTGCCTTATCAACGTTATTCTCATGCTAAATCCAAAACACAGCCTGGTACCAGTTACTGGGAAGAAAATTATCTCTATCCCAGCCAAAACCAGGACAACTGTTTGTGTGAATTAAGGTAGAGTGTGCTTAGTTAATTAAAAAGCACAAAGGTAAAACAAGGTGCGAAGATAAGAACTTTGAATGTGGTGTTATATTGATACCTGTCTCTTCAGTCTCTCAGAAGACTTACATATGACTGAAGAGGTGTGTGTGAGGGGAGTGTCAGTGCATTGGAGCACGAGACTGCTATGGAAAGGGATCTTAGTAGGCTGGAGAAACGAATGTGCTGACAGGAACCTTTCCAAGTTCAACTGCGGGACGTACTAAGTCCTGCACCTGGGAGGAAGTAACTGGGCATCAGTGTATACAGTGTGGAGACTGACTGGAAACAAAGCAGGCACAGAACTTCATGAGGTGGTGCCGATCAAGTTAAACATGATTCAACAGTGGCCTTTTGGGAAAGAAGCCTGGCCATACTGGGTTGCATTGGCGAGAATGTGGTCAGTGGGTTGTGAGAGGTGTTCTGTGCTTAGGAGACTGTGTGTGGTGTGCTGTGTCCAGTGTGGGACATTGAGACATACTGGAGTGAGCCCAGCTGGGCACCATCAGGGGGGTTAAGGCACTGGGGCACAAGATGTGTGAGAAGAGGGTGAAAGTTGAGAACTATTCAAAGGGGCATCTTCCTGTTATCCATAAATACCATTAGAGAGGCTCTTGAGAAGAGCCAGACTTGTCTCAGAAGTGTACAGGGATATGATGAAAAGCAGCAGGCACAAGCTGGAATGTGGGGGATTCCAGCTAGACACTGGGGAAAAAATTACAAAGACAGGAGTCAAAGATTTAAACAGATTGACCAGCAAGTTTGCAGAATCTCTATCCTTGGAGACATTCAAAACTCAACAAGTTGTTGATCAGCTTGGTCTCACTGGACCTGCTTTGAGCTGGAGGTAGGGACTAGGGGCCACCCAAGTGCCTTTTCCTACATGGTTCTGTATTTCTAGTGTATGTTTGGGGTTTAATTACCTTTTTTTTTTTCTGTTTATGAAAGAAAACAGAGATTCCAACTCTATTGCCACATCTGGTATCACTTTCCCCTGTAAATAAATTGAAGAATTTTAAAGTAGACTGTTTCTTTTTATTTCTGAAGTTTTCACTATTGTAAGACAATAATGAATCCTCTTCCCTTTCAATTAGGAGGCTGGGCTTTTCTGGTAGATGAAAGCTGTCAAGTTTTTATGTTGAACAAGTTCTGGTTTGGAACCCTTATGGTACAGCAATTATGTGAAATGTGAAGACCATCTTTACTTTAAAATAGTTGTTTGTGAGATCTTTTGTACATTGCCAAAAATAATTTTGTCTGCTGTGTTTTTCAAGCCATGCCTATGATTTTAGGCAAGACAAGGTTTAGATCTGTTTCTTCTAATTATGTAAAAATGATGGTAAAATGCTGCTAGTGTTCATCTTTGGTTTTCTTAATTCTGTCTGTAATGTGTTTATTTATATCTTCCAGTTTGTTCTGAAAAATAATGGAGAATAAGTCTGTAGTTCTTTGTCATCAGATGAGTTTGTCCATGAGCCGCTTCTTTGTTGGCTCAAACTAAAATGCATTTCTTAGAAAGTGTTAAGAAAACTGCACATTATTCTTTGTGATAAGGTGATCTTCCTGAGTTATTACTTTATTGTAGTTTTACACCTGAGCCATGTGGCAGATTAGTGATAACACTGTGATAACACTGCACTTCTGGATCAGTCGCCCATAGACACTAATCAGTACTGCTGTTATGAGCATTACTTGAATCAGTGATTCAAAGTACTTAACACCAAATGTTAGTGATTATCTGACCAGACCTGTGAGTTGGCCAAGGGTTGGTAGTGGGAACATTGCTGCAGGGAAGGCAAGATCTGCTGATTATTTCTCTGTTCAGTTAGTGGCATTTTTTCCTGTTAACATGTATCCAGTTAAGTCCAGGTTTCTAGTGAGTGGTCTACATATAAACTGGCAGAATCCTAAAGATTCTGGGAATTAGTGAAAACCAGAACCCTCCTCCTTTGTCTCCATTGCAGTCAGGCTCATTTGGTTCTCTTTGGTGATCTCTTAACAACCTTATAAAAGAGGGCAGTCCCTGGTTCCAGGAGTTAGTCGGGTTAGGATTAGGAGTTTGGCTGCAGCTGATGGTACCCACTGACCACATCTCTGGACCTAAAAGGATGCGAGGAATTCACCAATCCTTTAACAATTCCAGTCTTCCATTCATTCTTCTGTTCTTGTTTCCAGGAGTTTGGCTTTAATAGGAAAGAATTGTGTGAGTCCTAATGTTAGTTCACTTTGCTTAGTATGAAATGTAATAAAAGTTAACATTGTATCATACTAAATTTGTATGAACTGCAAGAAAGTGCTGGTTAACAGTCCAAGCCTGAGTTGTCCAATGGTCTTTATTTTACTTTAGGCTAGTGCAGGTACTTAGTGTGGTTCTTAAATTATTCACCTGTTAAATGGTTCTGACTTGTTTCATAATCCTAATAAGGACTGTTGTCATTACTTTTACACTAATAACTGCTGATATTAAATTGAGGAAATGCATTTGGTTAAACTTGATTATTAGTTTGCAGGCTGCCTTTTTTTGTCTTTTACTTAAGTAAAACTTTGCTGTGGTTTAGGTGAGAGAAGAAAACAATATAATTCTTTTATGGCAAAGAGTAGAAATGTTGACAAATAGTTTCTATATGGCACCCTAGAGATGTTTCTCAGAATCACAGAATATTTGAGTTGGATGCAGTCCACTTCTGTGCTCTTCACTTATCCAACATTTTCCCTTCAGATTATGTCAGTGTTAATACTTGTA
Organism: Pitta sordida; assembly: GCA_013390025.1. Lineage (NCBI taxonomy): Eukaryota > Metazoa > Chordata > Aves > Passeriformes > Pittidae > Pitta > Pitta sordida. The sequence continues at coordinate 137,304 of WEKX01024724.1, forward strand.
ATATCTGAATTGGGAGCACTTTAATATGCTTGCCATGAGTATTTCATGAAATAGTATCTGCATAATAAATACAGCACCTCTGTGAGCAGCAGAAATAACTTTGTTTGAGGGCAGGATCCGTATCTGTTAGTCTGGTAAATTGTACTAGGGTTGTGCTGAGGCTGTGGATTGCTGCTGTCCTGTCTTCAGAGGGTCTGCACAAGAGGGAGGTGTGAATATCCCTGGCTATCAAAGAGGCTTCATTCATTGCTTAGGCTTTATTGGACACCAGGAAAGTCAGTCCTGCAGTGTAACTCCAGTTTGGGGATGCTGATGTCTGGGAGAGCTGGAGTCGCACTGTGTGTCATTCATGGAATGCTGAGAGGGACTGTCCTGTCCACTCTTGTTGTCACAAAACACATAGGAAGCTAATTGAAGTTCATTGTTTCATAATTAGTATTCATTGTTAGCCAGTAAGATCAACAGTTCATTGGGAAGGGAAAGGCTAATGATTGTATAAGACGAGTTACTGGACTTCTACTGTAAAAAGGGCAGGTTTAAGGTGACCTGCCTTCAGATTCTAAAATGAGTCCATAGAGTGTTTTATGGAGGGACTAAAAACCCACAAATACATAGCCCGTGTTTTACTTAAACAAGAAGTTTGGTTCAAGCTGAATATTTACCCCTTTTTATTTTTAGCTGGAAGTGGACTGTGAGGAATTATTTTTAAGACTGCCATGTTATGATGTGTTAAAGTACAGGGGGCAGCACATATGAATAGAAATCATGGCAGCTGTCCTGTGTTTGCCTCCTTTCTGGAAGCCTCTTAGAGCTTCCTGGTGTTTAGGGAAGCCCTTCTACTTTGGAATGAGGGTGTCCATGTGCAGGGCTAGTACACAGAAACTGTTCTGAGCTATTTTTGCAAGTCTTCAAGCTCTGGGTCTGTGAGTGGATTAGCGTAATCAATTTAAAATGAGCTGAATCCTGGGATTCCTTTACATGTAGAGTTGCTAACAACCTAAGTAGGGTAGACATACAGAATTGAGTGCAGAGTCTGCATCAAATGGTTCTGTATGTTTATAAAATGACTAATTCAAAGTATGGCTCAAAGTTATTATTAAGGTACACTTTATCTGCAGGGTTTTTCAGTAGATCTGCATAAAAAGCAGAATTGTGCATAAAAGGATACAAAAAATCCATCTTGCATTCCTGCTTTTTGGTTGAGGCTTTCCTGAAGGGGTTACCCAGAACAGGAACCCTTTGCACTGTGCCCACTTTGATGTTGAGTGTGTCGGTGGTGGCCAGGTGAGGTCTGAGCAGCCCCTGCTCACTGTGAGTGCTCGGAGGGACTGGGGGTGTGTTGAGCAGCGAGACAGAGGCTGTGCAGGGACCCTTCCAGGGTGTGAGGGTGCAGTTGTGTGCCAGTGTGCCCACAGTCCCTTACTGAGACCAGCAGTGTTTGTACGGCTACACCTGGGGTTTATGCCAGGATGGCTGTGCCAGTCACACCTCTGGCGTGGCCCTGACTGACCCAACTATTTTGTCAGAAATAGTTTGGACAGACAGCAGAACTGAAGTTTGGAAATCCTTCTAAACTGTCCTAAAGCATTGGCAGGCAGCAGTGTCACATTCCTCTTGGAGCCTCATCTCCTCCCACTTTTGTGCTCCCTCTCTCAGGTGCACTGTCAGTGGTGAATCGAACCAGGGGTTGGTTTAAATGGAATAACAGTCCTTCTAACACAGTTTTGCTTCAGGTGTTTGCTGTGCAGTTGTACAAATGCTGACACAAAATCTTACCCCTCCTTTGCATTACTTCTGCCTGGACCAGAAGGAAAGGAGGATTTCAGCCACTGTTACACTGGTGTAAGGTGTTGTGGAAGTACGATCTCTAAGTTTTTTGGAAGAGTGATATTTTAAGTGAGCATTAGCAAGAATAGATATTTAACTTCTTTAAATAAAAAAAAAAATTGCTAAAACTTGATGACTAACTCTTTCAAAATGAAGATGTTTTGAATATTTGAGAGACATTTCTGACAGGAAAAGAATATCCCTCCAGATTGTTCTTGTATGCAAATGTGTCATAATACAAAATTTTAAGATTGGTACAGATTTAATCTCTTTATAAGATTCTTCAATAAAATGCTTTAACAAGATGGGTTTAATAAGTAAAATTTTGATAAATGTGAAACTTCTAGGCTAGTTGTGAGTAATACAGAAAACACAGGTCTGGTATTTGTAGCTCCTCAGATACATTAAAATACAAGTTAGTTACTAGTAACATAGTAGTTATTTTGGTTAGTAAATGAAAACAGTTTCAAAAATAGCGTCACATACCTTTACTGAAGCAGACATAACTGTAGATAATAT
>WEKX01024724.1:139749-200968 GCA_013390025.1 Pitta sordida
TCTGTCCAAGGATCTCTGCCGAGCTCTCAGCTAGCTCCAGGCTTCTGTTTCTGGGCTTCAAAACCATCAGCAGTTCGTCCAGTGTTACCTCTCCATCTCCAGTCTTTGATGCTTAGATGGATTCTGCGGTCCTGGTTCTCTCTCTCTCTCTGGTCCATAGGTCTTCACTATGGTCGGTCCAATTCACAAGCAGCAGCGGGATGCCTGGAAGAACATCTCTACCCCTTCTTTCGCGCGCCTGGGGGCCTTCAAATCTCTCAGCCTCCCGACGCAGGTTCTGAGCTGGCACGCTACATCTTACTACTGAACTTTTTTTTCTCTTCTCTCCCAAGTATGTTATTCACAGAGACGCCTCTATCTCTATAACCTTGAAGGCCCTGGCAGCACAGAGAGCTCAGGCAAGAGCTGAGCTGTTAACCCCCTCGCTGCCAGAACAGCAGAAAACCCCCTAAACCATAACACAGTGGAATGAAATAGAATGTGAAATGTGGAAGAACTTCCATGGCTGAAATTGTTCATATGTTCAAAGAGTGTGGGAGCATTTTAAGAAAATGCATTTCTTGGTATTGACCTTTTCTTATCTGGCAAAACTGCTCTTTAAGGTGTTTTAGGCAGAAGTGTTTCCTCTCCTCTCCTTGCCCTGCCCCAAACACTGGATTATTTCACTGCAGCATTAATCTGTGCCTGGATGTCAGCAGGAGCTCTCTGGGCATGCAGAGGTGATGTGCTGATCTGAGCCGATAGTGCAGCTCCTGCACTTCGGAGCCCTGTGGGAACTGGGTGACGGGTTTGCTTCTCTTCTCCATAATAACGAGCTCAGGCTCTGGAGATGCACTTGGTTCTGACTGTTACCTGGAGTGAGTCTGAAGGACTGCACTATGCATTCCCTCTTGCTTTGGTCCCTCTTTGGTGGGAGCGGTGGCAGGAATCTAAAACTTGTTTGCAGTTGAACTGGGTGAGTGATAAAAAGCTCCTGGCGTTTGCCCTTTTCATGCAAAAGGGTGAGCAATGTGCATGCAGTGTACTCCACTCTGAGCTACTCTGCAGTAGCAAAGGGGTTAAGAAGCGAAAGTGGTTTGGAAAGAAGGGATGCGTGAAGAGAGAATGGGAGAGACTGGTCGGTGACTTCTTGGAGGGCAGTTTAGGAGGTGAGCTTTTGTTGAGAATGATCCTTTCTGGCACATCAGTGAAGCAGGGGGAGCTGAATCATTTGGGTTGTTGAGTAAGGTAGTGGGGTAACTTATCAAGAGAGCAATTATTGCAAAGCAGAATTCCGCTGTATATTCATCCACAGATTGGTGAGGGGTTGGGAGATAGGGTAAGACTGAACTTGGTTTTGTTTTTTAAGTTGTTAATTCAAATAATTGTTTAATGGAGTAAATGGCTACTGGAAGGGTGTAGGTTTTGCTCAGCATGTACTGACACAAGTTGAATACTTACAGCCTTTTGCAAAAACAGCATCCTGGATTTCATTGTGATAGTTAATCAGGTGACCTTTTAGTGTAATCTCTTGAGATATTTTAATACCAGATTTTGGTGTGGAGTAAGACTGTCGTGGTGGAATATCAGATGAGGAGGAGTTTTATAAAACATAGTAACTTTAGAGTTACTATAATGTGGTTACCAGAGGTGAATGTTGCTAGGATAGTTTCTTACTTAGTTTGGCTCATTAAATATTGAACCTTATAATGTCAGTATAAAACGTTCGGATGTTCAAAAGTACCTGCGTCACTTTTGTAAGTTGTGTCTGCATTAAAAGAGGAACTAAATTCTTACTGGGTTTTAGGTGGGTTAGAAAGTGGTTATGCCAATTTACCTCATAGAGGAATCAAACAATAATATTTAAATCCTGTCTGAAAGCTAGAGAAGCAATTTTATTTTGTTGCTGTGATTAGGGAAACAATTAGTGACAGAAGATGTTTTGATTTAAATGCACATCCTCCTTCACAACTGAGTGGACCTTGTCTTTGGTTGAGAACGTTCCGGAGAAATTGTTCAATCCTTGCTGAAATTCTGACATGTGCATTCTTTAACAATTTTGTTACTTTCTTAAAACTCCTCTGTGATGTGTAAGCAGCTGGTCTTAAAGCCCTAAATGCTTACAGAGTTTTAGTACTTAGCTGCTTTTATCCCAGCTGAACTTGTTTATGTAAACATAGCTTACCACTAGATACATGTACGTATATGTCTTTTCAGGTTGTTTTTTTCTGGTTTGGTTTTGTTTTATTCATATGTATATCTATGTACATACATATGTTTTGGACATTTTCTGAGAGTTCTTTTCCGTAAAAACGAAGTAAATTAACAGAAAACAGCAGTACTTCATCCAATACAGAGTATGTTCCCCTTAAGATGGAGAAAATTCATGTTATAGGACCAGTAAAATCAGAGACTGCAGATGGGTAGTTGTTCTGTGGAATAGTGGGGGGTTGTGAGTTGGGTTTTGGGTTGGGTTTTTTTACACAGAGACGTATTTTGAAGTAACCACTGGATTTTAAATTCCAAACCTAATTCTGCTTCAGGTGGTTTTTGCGTGTGTTTATGTTGTTTTTTGTTTTTATGACTCTTTATTTACCAGCCTGGCCTTTGCACCCAAAGACATTTGATACGAATTTTGGACATGGTGTCTGAATATGTAAAGTGAGACAGGTGGACTTGGAATATGCAGATAGTAATTCAGTTTGACACTGCTTTATTATTTTTAGACAAATGTGCTGAAGTTATGAATACTGCTAATAAACGTAATTTCTTTTCATTTATTGTTTTGACTCCAGTAGTTGAAAACACAGCATGTTTGCTAAATGGGTGCATTTACATTTCTTTTGAGTAATTTTATTATTACAGGGATTAAAGGTCTAATGTTAAGATATTCGTGGAGGGAGTAAGTAGAGCTGATTGGTTCTAGGATGACCTCACTCAAAACAATTTTTTGTTTGTCATTGTCATCCAGCATTAATTTTATAATGTTTGGTAGCCATGGCTGACCTGGAAATGTGAGGGATTTATTTGGGATATGGGTTTGTTGGTTTTTTTCTTTCCACTCAGGAGGGTTCGACATAGATGTCAAAACTGCTGGCTGTGTAATTAAAACAATTAATTAAAATCATCTTATTCCTGCATTTTTAGTTCAACCCACCAGTATCTATCCATACATTGGCAGCTCTGGTAACAGGCACTTTTTTGCTGATTACTTGAGGTTAACTCTCTGGTTGTCTCCTTATCAAGTCTCCTTATCAAAGTAACTGAAAAATCTGGAGGCTTTTTTAGAAAGGATAAAACATCCTGATTCTCTTGTAATTCCTACTTTCTGTACCTTTAGTCTTCAGGAAGTACATTTATTTCAAGATTAAACTTTGAATATACATTTTGTCTTTTAGTTTAAAATGCTGAATACTATTTTGTATGTGGGAGATGAAGGTTTAGAACAAGGCCCTTTTAAATATCTTGTCTTAATGTGCTCCCATGGTGTTGATACATCATGTCTTTTGTCTTTTACCGTATATGAAGGAAGACCTTGCATTGTTGAGAGTGGAGGTACTGGACTAGTGAAGAGGGTAACAGGCCAGGATTTACACACAAATGAAAGGGATTTTTAAATGCACGTTGAAGAAGAGAGAAGATGGTGTGGAAGGCTCAGGTAAAAGGTTGGATTAACTGCAGAGAGGAGACAGGCCCTGAAATGGGGGATTCCTTGTTAAGGCCTGTACACTACAGTGAATAAAGTGTGCAGAGCAGCTGGGTGTCAGCTGAGAGTGCAGAGCTGCTCTCCAAAGGCATTTTAGTGCAATGTGTAATAAAGTCTTCATGGTGGCAGAACTTGCTCTTCAGAGTTTCTAGTGGAGTGGATTATGTGTTCTGTACAAGAAGATACTCAAATGCAAAAATAGCATAATTCTGGAGAGAGGTGAAATCAAAATCTGTATTACTTACCAGTGGTTACTGTGATATGTGATTGAGTGTCCAGTCTTTGGGAGATGCTCCCAGAATGGTGCTTCATGAAGAGTTGATTCCGTTGGGTTTCTCTTTAGAGATAAGGCTTTTGAAATGGATAGATGTTTGTAATAAAGGCTTGTCTGCCTTTAGTTTAATCTCTGTGCTTGGGTTTAGTTGGCACAAGGCAGAATAAAATTGGTTGAGCATGGCTGGCTATGGCTGTGCAAGAAGGATCTCAGCTTTGGACTAGAGCCTTGGTGTGACACGGGGATGCATTTAGAAAGAAAAAAGGCTGTGCACAGTCCATCTGGAATATGAAGAAAGAAAGGTGAGGGAATGGCATCATGCTTTGTGTGCTGGGTTACATCACTGGGGCTTTCTCTTGGTGTTTTGGGGGTTTTTCTTCGTTTTTGGGGGAGTGGGTTTTTGGTCAACCTGGATCAAAATAATACTCAGATGTAATGATGGGAAGGTCTACTACTGTTGTAGATTTTTAGAAAAGGCTTTTGCTGAAGGATTTTTAGTCACTGGATTGTTACAAAATTTAAGTTTGAAATCGTGGAAATAAATGCTGCTAGTAACAGCATGGCTCATATTTCAGGAATTGCTGGCCCAGTGGTTTAGTCACTAAATTGTCACTGAATCCACAAGAGGTGATGCTGTTCTAGACTTGCTATGGAAGTATAATAAGGTCTTTTTAGAACTGCTTCTGGAAACTCAGTTTGGGGTGTGAGATCACAAGTTAATTCATAAATTCTGTGCTGAGATCAATGGTGTCAAAGAACTTTGGAGGAACTCTGCCCTTGGTAGTTGTGGAGGCCAGGGATTTATTCTGTTAGAACTCCTAAAATTAAGTAATTTTATCCTAATGATCCTCATTAGAGGGAAAAATTGTAGAAAAACACCCCAGAATTAATTTCATTAATAATCCCTTTGGTGCTGTATCTCCAGGGCTGAAGGAGAAAACAGTAATTGTCAAGGTCAAGCTGAGCTGGACCTTGAAAAATATCAAAATAGCATGAAAAAAGGATCTTCAGCTATGTAAACAAAAAATGAATATGTTACATGAAGGGCGTGGCAGCGTTTAAGCATGAGTGCAAAATTAAATTAGTAATCGTGCAGTGAAACAGTGTAACAGAGCCTGCTGCTTTTCCTTAAGGGTCTCTGCAAAGGAAATTAAGGTGTGGAGACAGCTACAGGTGATCTCAAAGGGGGGAACCAGGATCACTGATTCTCCGAAGAAATTGAGTTTAGCAATCCTGTGTGTGTTTGATTGCCTTTTAACAGATTTATTGAGTTGGGAAGGGTTTGTTGTGAGAAACAGGTAGTGTGGTACTAATTGAAAGTGAATAGGAAGGTGAATATCTTGGCTGCCAGAGCAGTCTGCAGGGCACTGAAGAGAGGTAGAATTGTAGTAGGAAAGGAAGGAAGCTGGAGCATGGCTGAACCATAGATTGTATCATTGAAATTCATCCCGCTTGCTGTTGTGCAGTCCTGGAAATGTAAAGTTACTTGGAAAGAACGAGAGCTCTTGCTGTCAGCGTGGAGCTTGGCAGGTGCTGTTGGCAGCTGGGGAGCAGGAGAAGCTCTGACACCGACAGGTAGTTCTGGTGACTCTGCAGCTGTATTGGTTATTCAAACCAGGGGCTGCTTGTGAGGGAGGAGATGGTGCACAGGGCACTGAGGAAGCGCAGTGCAGTCACTGGAGAGGACAAAAGCTGCTGCAGGAATCCTTGCTGGGACTCTTGTCACTTGGTCTGAGCCTCGTGTGGTACTGCCAGGAATAAAGGCAGATTCGATCTTTCGTGGGTTTTGCTGGTTGTGGGATATTTTCACTGGCTCAGGGCACACATTCTGAGACTTCATCTGAGTTAGTTGATGTAGGGCTGGTTAGGTGATCATGGGACATAGAGTGGGGAAATTAAAAAAAAACCCAAACCACTCTGGTGAGATGAAAATTTCAGCTTTTTATAGAGCAAATTTAGGGCTGAAAAATCAGTGTGGACAACATATATTTTGGAAGGGGAATAAATAATAGAGATAAGAGAAACCTGTTGATGCTGGAAAACAATACTGTCACAAGTCAGCAAAAATGGATTGTAACTTTAGCTAAGAGTAATTTAAAAAGCTTTAAAAATTGTGAGGTGGTGGAATTGTGAGTTGCCAGTTGGAATAGTGAGAGCAAAAAAAATCAGAAGGGGTGTTGGAAAGCTTGCTGGAAGCATGTGTCATGTAAGATGGAGTTTGGATTCTGGGAGCAGGTTTGTTACAGTGCCTGGCTGATGGGGAGGACTGCAGGTGCTTGCCTTGCCTGTGTGGGTTGAAAGGGCTTTACCCAAGTTCTAAAGACAAATGTATGTAACTGCAGGTGTTACAAGCTCCCAATTCATCGTTGGATTAGTATAAATTAGAGTTTTCCACTTGGTGAAATTTTTACCTAATCTTTGATTTTTTAAAATTATTTTTTCTTTTACCCGTGAGCATCTCTGGTCAGCAGAGCACTCTCTCTGTTTGGGGGGACTGAATCTGTAGATAAAACACTTGCAGGAAGAAACAGAGGCAATTTTCTGACTGTTTCCCAGTGAATTCTTCATCCTTGATGGTTCATATCAATGATAGATCCAAGAATCAGTTGATGACAACTGTCAGCTTTATCTGACTTAACTCTCCTCTAGTACCTGTGGGCAGCCAGGTTTGCTCTGAGGGCGAAGGGAGGCCCGGCTGTACAGGGCTTTTTGTCATAGAACATGTTGGAACAATTTTAAAAGGTCTGGGAAGATGCTAAGAGCATATAACACAGGGTTCAGGAAATCTGTATTGCAGTCAGTGAGCACAGGATGCAGAAGTAGCAGAATAGAAAACCTGTAATTACTTACCTCTGAAAACTTGATGGCACATCTTCCTAAAAGGAGATTTTGCTTTGCAAGCCCCCACAAAAGTTCCTGCCTGGGAGAATTGTATGAATTTCACTGACACTGCACTCTGGACCTGGAAAGCAAATTCAGTGGAATGAGTAACTCTGGCTGAACATTTCTGAGAATCCGTTTCTGGAAAACATATGTTTTCTTCAGTATTGAAATACTGTGTTTTTATTTTGTAGGCAAGTTGATATGGGGTGTGAAAATGTTGAGGAGGTGACAATGAAATTCAAGATTATAAAAAAATTGTACCTTGTGCCTAAATATTAAAGATAAACATTCTTGAGCAAGGCTACACTCTTCTGTTTAGGTCATTGTGTTGTTAAAAATGCCACTCCATTTGAGGGAGCCTTTCCATTGGCAGTGAGAAACATGTCTCCTACTACTTCATATGGTCTAAAGAAGGGAAAATCTAATGTGTAATTTGGTCAATTTAATTTTATAGTTTAAGAGATGTAAAATCAATAGCTGATTTGAATGATCGTTGTCTTTTTAAAAAATGTAATGAACTTAAAAATATAATTTGAAGTATATTGCTGGATTGCCTTGCATATTCTAGTGATAGTATAAATAATGCTGAAATTTGTAATGTTTCACAAGTAGTCTGGTTTTAACGAAGTAAAATTTTAGCTGGAATATAGCTTTGGACTTCAGGCTACTATATTTTTAAATGTTTATTTTAAACTACTATTCTAGAAGTTTAAAATACCGTATTTTGGGGGAAATCTGTATGTCAAATGCTTACTTATGATTCTTTGTTTCTCTGTTTATTTTTAAGACGAGCAAAAATCAAATTAAAGTAGATCTTGTAGATGAGAATTTTACAGAATTAAGAGGAGAAATAGCAGGACCTCCGGACACACCATATGAAGGCAAGTAATGTTTTTGTGTATGCAATCGTTGTACACTTCAAATCATCTGTCTTGATATGCTTTGTTTGTAAAAGTCATTTACAGCATGAAATATGGAGGTACATGTTTTATAATAGTCTGATTTTTATTTTTTTTTTTACTACGGATTTTAAGCTCAAAAAATATTTCAGTTCAGCTTTTGTGTTGCCTGAAGAGAGAACTGTTGTACAGTGGGATAGATTATTCCATGTCAGAAGTTAATTTACAGATATAAGCTGTGCAGTGCAGTTGGTATCATTCTGCCTTTTAGTTGTTTGCTTACTGCCTCGAGAGTTTAAAGGTCCTTAACCATCAAGCATCCAGAACGTGGGCCTCACACTGTTCATGTATTTCTGTGATACAAAGTGGTGATCATCCATAAATGTTGTGTTCTTCCCATCTCGAGCAGAGATGCTGTTGCATGTTAAATTTGGGATTCATCTCGGGCATCCGTGGGTCCCAGTACTTAACCTGTGCTGAAGTGGGTGACCCTATAGGAGAACTTCCTCTATTTATGCATTTTCAAAAATTGCACCTTATTGACCTTCTTACATATTAAGGCTGGTGTCAGTAACTGTGCATCTCTTACAGTCTGGGAAAAGCCAAGTAACTGCCATAAAGGATCCTGAACAGAAGCTGGTGTAGGGTGTTTGCTTCAGAGATACAAAATTACTCAGTAATGCCATACTTGTACTTACTTTGTGTGTAATATGTCTGGAACTGGCAGACACACTTTCTATTTGAATTTCCTTCATGATAAGGAAGGATTTTAATTTATTATTTTAACTTTTGGACAGCTTTAAAACGTTGTTTTCCTCAAATTTTGCCTGCCAGGTATCTACTTCCATTTGAATTTGAACTTTCAGCAAAAAAGTATTAGGGAGTGTTACAGGTAAACAAATTGTTTTGTTGGAATTTAAAATAACTTCCCAAGTTTTTCAGTTGCTCTCGTCGCTCTGTGCCTTTGAGCACAGAGTGAGACTTTAGTATTCTCCTGAGACAGACGTGTGCTGTTTGTCATTATTTTGAAAAATAGCTTCACATCGTGTGAGGAAATGACCTGGAAATTTTTCGTAGGTATAGATGTATATGCACTCCAAAGCGTTCATGATTGCTGATGGAATCTGGTTGTTCCATCCTCCCTAAGGACATCCTTGGTGGTTGTTTCGCTGGAGCTGTGGTGCTAGAGAGCAGGGGGAGCCTCCCCAGTCCCACCCACCCCTCCTCTCTGGGCCCAGGGCAGATGGAGGATGAGGAAAAACAGCCTTAACAGATGGGTGGATGTCAGGAGCTGAGGAGAAGGGAAGTGAGACTGGAAGGGAGAGAGTAGAAAAGCAGAAGCATCTGGAACTGTAGGGGTGCTGCCCTGCAGAAATTGATTCCCAGAGTTCCTCAGCAGTCTAGCAAGTAATGGTGGCTTTCCCCTCTCCCTCCCTTCCCTCATATATCTCTGTCTTCACCTCTGCTGCTGGGTAGTTGACAGAAGATAATGTCTGGAAAAAAGATCATTTCTTGTGGTTTTGACATGTGCCTTCAATTTAAAAGGAGAACCACGCTGTTCACCTGAAATACGTAGTCATGCTATGACCTATTTGGAAGTGAATCATTCAATTTGTTTAATTGCTGGTTTGCAACAATATGGTTTGTCTTGTAAAACCAAGTCTTGTATACAGATGTGAAGTCATTGCAAAATTAAGTAATTGGATGGTAGGAAGCATGTAAATGGTGGTAGAAGGGGGTTGTTTTGGGAGGTTTGGTGTTTGTTTTCCATTCGGACAGAGTTAATTCTCCTCAGGGGAGCTGATTTGTCATGGCTTGCCATTTTTTTCCAGTCCAGGTCGGTGTTACCTCAGCTAAAAAAATGGGCCTTTTTTTGAGAATGCATTGAGAGTTAGATATTTAGAATGCAAGCTGTATTCATGTGTCACAAAGGTTAAAAACTGCAGAGCAGTTCATGAAGAGGGTAAAATTGAAATGCCTGCCTGCAGAGCTGTGTTCTGTGGGATGCTGGATGGTTCAGGTGGACCAGAATTTCCAAAGCTGAGCGCTGTGTATTCACATACTCAGCATATCCTGCTGCTGAAGTCAGCAATGTGTTTAGTGCAGAGTCTGTGGTGTGTGCATACTGACATACCTTTGGGTACGTTTCATTATGAGGATATAGTGAATATCCCTTTTGGGGGGCTAAACTTATTTTATATTCCAACTGTGGCTGGGGTCTCATGGACAGGTAATGTGATTGTGTGCTTGCTTCAATCTAGGAGGCACAGCAAGGAGCGCAGTGAGAGTCAGGGCCAGCCCAATTGCTGACACTTGAGTCATTTACTTGGGACTGTTAATATTTCTGTCGTACAGTTCTATGTATTTATTCCCTTATGTAATTATGAAGGCCGTGCCAGTGTGTGTAGTCTTCATTTTATGACCAACGCAGTAATGCCTGCTGCATAATTACAGGCTGATCTCTTGTCGTCTGTAATCTGAACAGTGACACAGCAAGAAGTGCTTTATGAGGGAGAACTAATTAATGCAGTAGCTCAGGTCAGACAGTCCTGTGACACAGGAGGGATTTCCAGAACCATTGGGAAGTGAGAGGACAGTAGTGCTTGTTGTTGGCCATAGTTGGTGAGGGATCTGAAAACCAGCTGCTGCTGCAATATTCTGTTAGGGGTGATGGTGGGACATTAGTTAAGAATGACTAAGGGAGAGAATGCCACCTGTTGTCGGCAACATTGGCAGCTTTTACTTGGCTGTTAGGAGTGTGGAACTCAGTGACGTGGTCTAGGTGATGGGAGGCTCAGAAGGATGGAGCGTGGTGCCCGTGGCTCCAGGGTTGTGGGTTGAATCCCTGGGTGGATGTTCACTTGGGAGTTGGACTAGATGATCCTTGTGGGTCCCTTCCAACTTGGAATAACCTGTGAACCTGTGTGAAGTCCCACTAGTTGTCAGAATATTGCATGACACAGTTTTAATTGGCACACGTTTAGTGTGTCGACATAAAACATGTTTGAAGAGAGGACCTTTGGAAGACTAGATTAATGTCTGCTGGGGTTTATTTGATACAAGGCCTTTTCAAAAGATAGGTTGGGGGTTTGTGTTTTGTGATTTTTCTTGGGGTTGTTGGTTTGGTTTGGTTTTTTTTAAAGCCTGTGTAACAATGGTATTAATTTCAAGCCAAGCTTACATGTGAGACACTGTAACTGCAAAATTTATAATAGGTATCTCTTCAAGGAAAATAGATAAAAATTGCTCTAACTCTATTGCAAACCTGTTCCAGGTGGACTACAGAAGGAATATTATGTTATTATCATTTGATTCAATCTCAAGCATTAAATAGCTACAAAAAAGCCAGACATATGCATACTTTACAAAAAAACCCAGAATATTGGCATGCAGAAGTTACTGTATTAGTCACTTGCTTTTCAAATGTAATATTAAGGAAATAAATCCCTAGATTTGTTCAGTTTAAGTCTTCAAGCCTATATTTTAACTGCAAACTCCAGGGCACACCAGTACTGTATACATAACACTACCAGCTCATTAGTCCCAGCAGCTTTAAAATCTTTAGGACTTAAACATTCCAGGTGGAAAATATTGGTGGTTGAATAACCTCTTGGGCAGGAGACTGTAATAGTCTGTGGTAAGCAGAAGAAGTGGCAATACCTGAGGATAGATTTTAATATTACTTTACAAAATGGTACGGCAGTAAAACCATAGAGGTTTTACTAATGAATTTTTGTCATCTAGGCACAGTGCAATTGTTTTGTTTCTTATTAAAGCACTGCTGCTGAAGTATGCTTCTGTTTAGAGAAAAGGAAAACCAAACTTAACCTAAGGTCTGTCGTTGATGTTGTTGATGCTGTCCTGTAAGCAGACAAGCTATCAGCTTACTGACTGTTCCAATTTTGGATTTATTGGCCTTTCTTCTGTGTATTTTCTGTTAAAACTTCGCAAGTTACTGTAGTGTTAAGTAAGAAAAACCATCTGTAGACAGTAGTGTAACAGACCAAACCAATATTAGCCAGTGTCAGGTGGACTGTGTTAATCTGAATTACATTTTAAAGCCAGAGGTGTTACTGGCTACTAATGGGCATTTTGACACAGATAGAACAATGCCTTAGACTCTAACTTTCAAGAGTGTTGCTTTGGGTTTTTTTCTCTGTATGTGTGTCTTTCTGCCTGTGTTATAACTCCTTGAGAGCTGTTTGTATAGAGTGACTTCCAGAGTAAATCACTCTTAGTCTCCAAGAAAACAGATTGCAGAGACTTCAGCATGAAATCAAGAAAATGATGCATTATAACAAACTGTACTGGGGGATGGAAAAGATTTCTTTCAGAAAGAACAGCAACGGGATGAGGAAAAAACCTGCAAATCGGGAGGAATGCTTTCAGTTTTTATAAAATCTGAATGTTCAGATTGGTGTGCGTGTTCTTTTTGTCACTGAACTGCTGCCTGGCAGATGACCTTCCCTGGGCAGGCAGAGAGAGTTTGAGATGGCTCTAGAAGGCAGAAGTATTGATAATGAATGTTAACAGAGTGATAATTGCAATAGACAGAGGTAACATTTAAAACTGGGCAGGAGGAGAGGGGACTCTGTCTGCCAGGCTCATTTACTGCAAACTGTTAACAGGACTAATGTGTCAAAGGATTTGAAGAATTAGAACAGAACTAACACTTCAGGCAGTAATGCAGAACATAATAAAACTTACATTGATGCCTCCCTTATTATTTTTTTTCAAAGTATGAGAGCTTTACTTAAAACACTGACTTAAACGTGCTTGAGTTCCAGAAAGTTTAAAGTGACATAGAGTTATTTCCAGTTGTGGAATTTGAAGAAAATGTATTGGCATGAAGTATCAAAAAAGAGTCAGAATAATGTTAACATCCCATGTTCAGTCTAAGTGTGCCTGTGGCCTGTTGTTTTATCTGTTTGGGGAATGTCCGATTCATATTTTTATATATTTTATTAAATGAAGCATGGAAATGACAAGATTGGAAAGGAGAATGTACGCATTAAATGGATGTAAGCAGTATGGATTCTGATTTACATAAGCAAATACAACTTTATTAGACTGACTTTACATACATTTAAATTTCATATATTTCATAAGTAAATATATCTCGTAACTAACACTTCTGGGTGTATTTGAATTACTTGAAAACGTGTCCATTTGGAAGTGTAAGCTTTATTGTCATGAGAGACTAAGCTTGAATAGTGTTCTTTTGGTTTAATTTCTGACTTGTTCTTGTCTTTTGCAGGTGGAAGGTACCAACTAGAGATAAAAATTCCAGAAACATATCCATTTAATCCCCCTAAGGTACTGCAAACACATGTTTAGACAATATAATTTGCATGAAAAGTTGGGTTTGACTATTCTCACTTGCTTGCATGTTTAGTGTCTTAATTTTTTATTTTTTCCTTTTCCTCTAGAGAGGCGTTGCTAGTTTTGTCTTTAAGTAGAGCTAATGCAGGATGCATGGCTGTGCCCAATCAGAAGCACACTCTGATTGTGTCTAAAGTACAAACTGACAAATTCTGGGGAGGAGTTGGTGCCTTGTTATTGACCCTACTCTAGTCTCTTTTTGGCAAGATAAATAGTTTTCAGAGCATTTCCATGATGTAGTGAGTCCAGCTGGGTTCCCTGCCCTCAGCATTGTTGAAGAAATGCTGAAACGGGTAGTTACTGATTCTTGTTATTTCTTGGGCTCCATAACTTACACTTCAGAGTCTCAAATCTGACCTCCCAAGTTTCTAGTAATAATTAATGTGGTGAATTGTGTGTCTTGAAGGATCAGCAGAGGTTTGTAATGGTCTTACTGCAACTCTTTGGAAGGAATGGATAAAACATTCATGAGAGACAAAATTTTTTTCTAGAACTTCAGATTTGTGATTCTACTGTGAATAATGTGTTCCCCAGCCATGTGCAGGTGCAGCTGTGCATTCCTGTGCCCTGGTTTAGTCCCCTCTTCAATGGCTTCTTATTAGTCAGTAGACTCCTGAGTTGTCTGATTCAGTTTTGTAATAGGTTTTGTGTTTGTCTGAAAGATGTCTCTGAGCTAAGATCATGTCCCAGATCCTGATTATTTTCACCTTGGTATGTGATACTGAGAAGGACCTGGGGAAGTGGATGTTGGTCTCAGTTCTTTCATCTGCATCTATTCTGGTTGGAGCTAAAATGAGGAGAGCTGAAACAGGCCACAGACACTGAGAGACGAGTCTGTGGACCCTGATTTAATTGCTGCTTTAGGCCTTGGTGGTCTCCATTTCTGCTGTTTGTAGAGCTGTTAAAGCCCCGTGCACTGCACCACAGCACTGCCTGGGCTGGAGTCTTGAATTGGGGGCCTTTTTGTTTGTCTGGCCCTGCCTTTCATCTGAGAGATTTCTTTGGCTTGTTGAGTATGTGATCTGACAGGCATTGTTAGCTGTCATCCACCGTGAGAAATCACCTAGTATTTACATTGCTTTTACATCTTGCAAGTGATTTAGAGGGTTGAGGTAGCTAAAAAGTGGCTCAGCTGACATGCTCGTGTGTTCCTGACCTGGAAAGCACGACTGTTACGGTCTTGCCTATTTACCCACAAGGATTGCACTGGGTTTATTACAGCCCTGAATGTACAGTCTTGTGCTGTAGTGCCTGACAGATAACATGTTCTCTTCACTGACATGTTTGCAGCTCGGGGGCAAAAGTTGATTGAAAGGTCTGTGCTGTATACTTAAAATGTTGTCAGGAGTTCAGGACAAGGAGGTGAAGATGAGTAACAGAGAGACAGGTCAAAGTCACTAGAAGGCAGTTAAAATACAACCTGAAATCGGAGGTTGGATGAATGTGAAGGGGAATTTCCAAAGGTGTGTGTATATCCTTTCAGAGGACAGCCTTGGCTTCCATGACCTTTAAGAGAAAAAGCTGCTTTTACCTTTCTCAGTGTCTTAATAAACCAACCAACCAACCGGCCAACCCAAAGCCTGATTTTATTCATGCTTGTGAGCATGAATGCAATTTAATGTAAAAATACAGACACAATCAATGAATGAATGCTGAGACTGGATACTTTGAACAGCAAAGAAAAATATTTGTTATCCAGTTTTGGTGGGTGAACAGCTTATCAGCATATGGGTAATGAGACTGGATGGTTGTAGAAGGACTAAGGAAATTTTTGTAATACCACAGTAGCTGTCAACAGTTTAGCTGAACAGGGGGATCCAACTCCTGTGTTGAGTTCAGAGACTTGTTTCACTTTGTGAAATCTAGCAAGTCCACTTTTAATAATGTTGGAAGTTTTGAGTCTGAATTTGACCATCTGCTTATGTCAAAACACTGGTACTGCTGGAGGATATTTCTTTGGCTTTGTGTGAATCTTTACATTTTCTGAATTAATATATCTTTATAATATTATTTAAAATGATGGATTTAAGTTTTTTTGTATACTGCATTTAATAACCATTTTTGTTTTTAAAAATTGTCTTGTTTTTAGGTGCGGTTTATCACCAAAATATGGCATCCTAATATTAGCTCAGTCACTGGGGCCATTTGTTTGGATATTCTGAAAGATCAATGGTAAGATTCCATATGGATTTAAATGTGTAAAATCAAGTACATACTGGTGACCTGGGTAGGAGGCAAGAGTTCCTGCTGCTTTTCACTTTGTGTTTTGAATTTGAGATGTCCTAAAAACATAGACCGCTTTGGTACAGTATTCTGAGATGCAAATGTGCAAATGGAATGATTATGTGATAATTTTGGAAAGCACTAAGTAGATACTATATATGCAAAGAGCTCTTCCAAAAATTCTTGCAATAGGATGAAGATTTTATTGTTGACCTCATGGGTGGGTTTTGTAGGAGTTAATTTTTTTATTTAGTTAGTTCTTTTCCATGAACAAATCCTACCTATTGCCTCCTGACATTTTTCCTGACAGAAGAACACCCAAGAGTTTATCCTCATTCTGATGCTTGATTTCTGCTTCCAAATAAAAATTAGTTCTGACAGAATTAAAATAAGGCATGAAGGGACTCTGACAGGTCAGCAGTAGGAAAGGGAGAAGAGGCTGTCCTGATTCCCCCTCAGTTATCACTGATAGTATTGAAGATTTGCACCTCTGGAAACCATTTGCCTTTTATTTTTTGGTCAGTTGCCTTAATGTTACTGGAAAAGTTTTAATAGCCAGAGTAAGTGTCCAGACTAACAGCTGCACTCACTGTTCATTTGTTTACAAAGTACTGTAATACATTTATTGTAGTTTGAAGGGTGTGTGCATTAGTTGTGTGCTGGACACGGTCCCTAACACAAATAAATAATAAAATAATCTTGGTTATTTTCCTCTGTGTTTGTCCCAGAAGAACAGGACTGTAATAATAGGATTACAGTTTTACTGGAGGTTAATGACACTTTACCTGTGCAAGTACAATTTTCTGAGAGATGGTACTCTAAATTAAATTAGTGAATGGGCCTGACGTTGCCATACATATCAAAAGGCAACAAAGACCTAAAGAAATAATGAGCTTCAACTTAATTTATGTACTTTTGGGTTTTTTAATCAAAACCATGGAAAAGGAAGAACAGGAGAGGAGGTTTGACCTGTGTTCTTGTGTGTGTCTTGTAATCTTTGAATGTTATGTCTACACAGATAACTTAATCTGTGTCTTCTTTCTGCCTGATATAAAAAAATTCATTAATATTTCTCTTCCCCACAATGTATACAAAATAGGAGTATTGGAACAAGAACTTGCCTTCTGTGCATTTGAATTGGCTGGCATGAGGAACACCAAAATTATGCCAGTTATATACTTTTAAACTCTTCCTTTGAAACACTTTATTCATTTGGAAGCACTAAGGAAAGAATTTCGTAGAACTTGGTGACAGGATGAGGCTTCCTGCATACTCTTATCAAATGATTATTTTCAAGTTAATGTAATGATCCCTTCATTTTCTGGTGGTGCTATTTGTCAGTTTTGTTCCTTTTCAAATCATTAACTGGTAAATGAGAATCATTTGAGCATTTTTGGAAGTGCTTGTCAAAGCCTCTGATTCTTTGCTAAGAATAATTTGTAGTGGCGTCCATTGCTTATTGTTTGAAGCATTTCGTTTTTGTGATAGATAAGACTTTTCCTGAATAGCTTCCTGAAATTTTCCAAGCCGTATGGATAGTTAAGATTGTATAAATAATATTGTTTAAATGGCCTTGATTGTTTCTAGGGATGAGACGTCCAGAACATCTCTGGTCAACTCGTCCCAGTGCCCTCTTGCAGTAAAGAACATCCCCCTAGGCTCTGATCTGAGCCTGTCCTACTTCTGTTTGAAGCCATTCCCCCTTGCTCTGTCACTACATCCTGCTCTTGTAAAATGTCCCTCTCCAGCTTTCATGTGGGCCCCTGTACGTACTGAGAGGTGCTGTAAGGTACTTCCTTGGAGCCTTCTCTCGGCATCTTTGCAGGAAATGTGCTCCATCCTTCTAATCATCTTCATGGCCCTTCTTTGGACTCATTCCAGTAGGTCCATGTCTTTCTTTTGTTGGAGGCCTAGAACTGGATGCAGTCCAGCCCAAGGCTGCTGTCAATCCCTTATCCACTCATCCTGTATTTGTCCTTGGGATTGCCCTGACCCGTGTGCAGGACCTTGCTGTCATCAGTGAACTTGCTGAGGGGGCACTTGATCCCACTGTCCGTGTCACCAGCCAAGATGTTGAACAGTGCCAGTCCCAGTGGTGACCCCTGAGGAATGCCACTTGTCACTGGTCACCACTTGACGTGAAGCTGCTGACTGGAGGAGCTTTTTGAGTGCAGCCACGCAGCCAGTTCCTTATCTGTCGAGTCGTCCATCCATCTCTTCAGTGTAGAGATAAGGATGTCATGAGTGAGTGTTTTAGGTCACTTGAAGTATCACTGGCAAGGTATCAGCAAAAGCAGGTTTAATATATGTTTGCAAAAGTGCAACAAAGTTTAATGGCTACTCTATCCACGCTATTGCTTATGTACAGAAAGAAAAATCAGATTTTGAGCATTCCACAATGGTTCTGTGTGGACACCAGGGACACAAGGGCAGGATGGAAAAGAATGAGGGAGGCAAAAGGATCACAGAATATTCTGAGTTGGAAGGGACCCACAAGGATCATAGAGTCCAACTCTTAAATGGCACCACGGACAGGAATTGACAGGAATCAAACCCTGGGTCTCCCACTTGAGAGTCGGGGACACTCAGCACTGTACTGAAGGGGATAATGGGGACTGTCCCATTGAGTCACAAGGCTCGGAGTGGGCCACCTTGCCAAACTTAGCTTCTGATAGGATC
Organism: Pitta sordida; assembly: GCA_013390025.1. NCBI lineage: Eukaryota > Metazoa > Chordata > Aves > Passeriformes > Pittidae > Pitta > Pitta sordida. Next base: position 157,775 of record WEKX01024724.1, read on the forward strand.
AATGGTTTAGGTCTAAAGGATTTAGAAACTCTTAGTCATGACAATACCTAATCAACATAATAGCGGTACTGCATCAGTTCACAGGTTATTCTGAGTTGGAAGGGACACACAAGGACCATCTAGTCCAACTCCCAGGTGAGCCCCCACCCAGGGATCAAACCCACAACCCCGGAGCGACAGGCACCACACTCCACCCATCCAGGCCTCCCACAGCTGATGAACACTTGTAAAATGATTCAGTAAGACTGTCTGTAAATGCAACAGTTAAGTTAACCGGAAATCAAATTTGACCATAAGTTTAACTTAATTGTAAATCTCAAGGGGCAACATTAGTAATAGTATGTACAAAGGTATGCTTAGGAAAAATTCCTCTCTAGTGAAATATATCAGATGCCTTTGTGTATTCTCAGTGGGAGAAGGATTAAGCCTTGAGGAACTGTGGCAATGTTGTCCTAGACTTTGTCAGCTTCCATGGTGATCCTGGCAGAATTGAGAGTTCAGTAGCTCTGGGAATCATCCCACTCAGAGGGTCTCAGCACTGCTGTTTATAGGTAGGATCATAAAATGATTGACTTAAGCCATCAGTAAAAGTCCATCGTGGCCACAATACAAGTTGGTAGTTACTGGATTATTCCTCAAAAAGTCCTGTAACAAAAATATTCCACTCGGTCTCTTGGTCAGACACAAAAAGGAAGTCTCAAGGCTATTTGTTAGAAAACAGGAACTCAGTAAACAGTTGTGGGAGCAGACAGCATTTCTGACAGGCTCAAGAGGAGCTGTAACCCAGGCTGAGGCCTCCTGAGCATTCCTGAGATTGTAGTTGGTCCAGGGAAGGAGGGTGGGGATGGTGCACCAGCAAACATCACCATATTTAAGTTTTCTGCATGTCAAGCTTGAAAAATGGATTGAATAAAGTAGCTTTGTTAGAAAGCAAACAACCAAGAAATATATGTTGCTTATATAGCAACACCCTCCCAGTCTTGATAATTCAATATTTAATGGATCTCACCAGGTATTTGAAGATAAATGGGACAAATGCAATTCTGAAATATTCCAGTGGCTGTGTTCTAGAGAATATATTTAGTCCCACAATCTCTCTTGTGAAGTCTTTTAGCAACAAGATCTGTTTCTGAATTACCACTTCATTGACTTGTAATATTCTTAACTGAATAATGCTCCTCTTGTTCCTGTGTTTAAATGTCAAATTGCAGTGCCTGTCTGTGTTTTTCAGTGAGGTCAGTGGGAGTTAAAGGACTGGAGAATTTTTACCTATGGGCCTTAGTAGGATTTCTGAAAGAGCTAATAAGCAGATAAAATAGTCATTTAGAGATGGCGAATACAAACACAACGGTTTTAACGTGTTTGTGTAGTTTAGAAAGTCTCTTCCCTACTCACTCATTCCATGATAATGGTTGTCTATTCTGACGTGCAGAGTTGAGGTGATACTCTTGTATATTAGCAGGGGGCTTTATCAGTTTGCACGGTAATGTTGTTAAATTATTTATAATGAGTTTAATGAAATTCATTCTCCACATTATGCTTGTGCTGAAGTTCTTTGCAGCTGTGGATTTGCATCATGTTTAGATTTTTAGGTATCTGTTAGGCCAGTTTGTTTGCAAAGCAGCTGCTGTTTGCTGGTAGAATTGAAATGGGGTTATGGTATTGTAAAAAGTGCACTGTTTATGCTTATCTGACACAATTTGTGCTGTGCAGTTTCACTTAGTGTGGCCTGTATTTGTCTTCCAGGCTCCTATTCTGTCTCAGTTTTATTCTTAAATACACAATGTATCTAATCCAGTTCATTGACACCTGAGAACTAAATTACTTGGAAGCTGTTCTGCATAAATCCCTTGAGCCGTGGTTATTAAGTGACTGTGCAGTGGCTGTGTGTATGGCTACAAAGAACTCTTGGCTTTTATGATTTTGACAGTCAGAAAAAAAGAATAAGAATATTTTTTTGTAGTGGCTCTACTGGAGGATTTTCAACTTCAGTTTTAGTTGAGATGCAGGAATCATTATAAGGGATAATACAATTTGAATAGATAAATAAGCAGCAGCCAGCCTGTAGTGATTATCTTCCTGGGCATCTCAAACTGCTGGATTTTGCTCAGAGTGTTTGGGGAATGCTGAACCATCTTAAAGCTTTGAGGAGAGTGCAGGGAATATTAACATATTTTGAGGGAGCTCTCCAGCAAGCAAAATGTCTTTCTCTTCTGTGCTATGTCAAAGCTATTCTATTATTCTCTCTCTTTATTTTCTCCAGTGGTTGTCCAGTCTTGCATTTGTCCCGTAAATGGGGACTGTGCAACGGGCTTCCACTCAAAGGCCTTATTCATGTCCTTCGGTATTCCATAAGCCTTGGTACAGGGTCCCAGAGATTTTCTCCTGGATTAAGAAGCATAGTTAATTCACAGATGGAATAAATACTGCAGATTATTTAGGACAACATTGTTCCCCGTAGCCGTGTCGGGCTGACAGAGTGCAGCAGCAATCTGTGGCTGCAGCTGTTCCTGCTGAGTTACCTCTCGGAGTAATGACAGAGATGGTTTCCAGAGAGGAATATAAAGTACATAAGTAAAAACTTCCTAAGTGGAAAATTACTTAGCCTTTAAAAATGAAGAAGAAAAATAAAAGCTGGCCGTGTTTCATAATCCTCTTAGGACTCTCTCAGCTCCTGGAAAGGTAAGAGATTTCTTTCCTCGGGCGCGCTGGGCACAGCTGGCTTGCTGTGCCTCTTAATGTTATCACCGTATTCACCCAAACCAGGGGTGCTCTTTTTTAATGGAAATGCCCTAAGGTATTACCTAAAAAAAGAGGGGAAAATGGAAAGAAGTGTAAGTGAATAAAATATACTACGTGGGCTTTCTTTGTTCTGATGGACTCCAGGATTCCCTTGCAGTTTAGCAAATGCAGTGCCAGCAGAAAGCCTGGCTTGTGGTTTTGGTGTCCAGGGTTGAGGATTTTGGCTTCAGTTTCTCTGAGGGGCAGTGTTATGTAGTGGGCTCTCAGAGATACTGGCCTTTCCTCCAGTTCTGTAGATGGCAAATATGCAAGCTTGCACAATAGCTCAGCAACATTTTGGGGTGGGAGTGAAGGGTTATTGTAAGCTTTAGGAGAAAACAGGAGCCAGTAATGTAGTGTGACACAGGCAGTGCAGTGTCATGTGCAAGGTGAATAGGAAGTTCTGCCTGTAAAACTCATGTTAGAAGCCGACTGCCTGTTACTGATGACTGGTCAGGCTTCCATTCCAGTAGTGCAGCCACTTAGAGAGTTGTGATGCCAGAAAGATGGGAACCAGAGGAAAGTAACAAGAATGATGGTCCAAGCAAGTATGACATACAGTGAAAGATGGGAAAGCCATCTTAGTATGCACTGTGAAGCACTGAAATAGACCTCTCTGATCTGTTCCGAACTGGAGCCTTGCCAGTTTCTTGGAAAATCTGTCAGGAGCAATACTGCAAAGAGGAGAGAAAAAACTTAAACCTTGAACATGGCACTAGCTTGTGACCAAAGGGAATTGCTTGAACTCCACAAGAAGTGGCACATAAATCCACACCTAGAAGTAAACTTCAAATGTAAGTAGAGTTGGAGTACCTGATTTTTATTTTTTCCCCCAAGGTTCTATTCTGGATAAATAAACCTTTGTGATGGGCTGGAAAATTCAGGAGATCTGTGTCTTTCCACAGGTGTTATTTTTTCCTGAACATTCCCCACTAGCTGATGAAGATGCTGTTTGGGGGCTCTGTGTGTGTGTATTGGGGTTTTTAGTTTTGTGCCACTGTCAGCGTAGATTTTTCTTCAGAACTGGTGATGGGAGTTGTTTTTGCCTTTTGCTGATGAGAACGTGCCCTGCCATACTAGTGTCTATGTATATATATCTATCTATCTATATATATATAAATAGAGTTCTGGGCAGTCATCTCCATTTACTGTATTCTCCCAAAAGAGGGTAATGGGAAGAAGAGCTTTTGCAGTGTGTGGGAAATGAGTGTCTATTTTTAGCTTCCCTTCAGTTCCTTCTGGATCTTAGTCTTAATTTTTCAGATATAAATTAAGCTACATAGAAAATAACAGGATCAGGAAAGCTAATTGGTGTCCTGAAGGTAGAAGACTCCGGATGGCTTTACAATCAATCACAAGCTTAAATTTCTTTATTGTTTAATGCAAACAACTGAAGCTGTAGCAGGTTTTCTGCTGTGATTTAAGGATACTTCTTCTTTCCACCTTTGTGTCCACTGTCTTGTTGTGCATGAGATGTGAAAGCTGTTTGGAGACATGAGACTTGAAAATAAGTCATAAGGTACATTTTTAAGCCTTTTTGCATATGTAGCTAAACCAGTCTTGTCTGAAAGTTATTATTTTAAAGTTTGAGTTCTCTGAGTATGTTGCCATCTGTATATCCAAATGGATGAGTTGTTTATTACTTGCTTTGAAACTGGCATGTCAGAACAGAAGTTCAAGTCCCAGTATGCCTTGTATAAAAATGTACACACGTAACAGATGAGCAGGGATTGAAAGGGCCTGGCAGTCTTGAAAGCCAGAGAGAGCTGGGGCCAAACACAGAGCTTGTGTTCTCGTTGTCTGTGCCACCTTTGGTTCTCAGTGATGCCCCTGCTCCCCAAAGGAAATGTTACACTCCTGGAAGATACTTTATAGAAGAAAATCACATACAAAATTGGCACAAGAGGTTGTGACCTTTTTTATGTAATTTTCTCTACATTTTCAGATGTCTCTAAAGTAGAAGGATTTCTGCAGTGGAAAGTGCTGAGCAGCTTTTATTTGGAGAAAGTAACAGTATTAGTAACGGCTGATGGATCGTTCATGTTAAGTCTGTCCTTAGAACTACACTAAATAGCATAATAAAATTACCTGGGGAAAGAAGACTTTAGATTTTATAGTGTGTGTGGTGGATGTGATAGATCCTGAAATTCACTGCATAAAAATAAAGATGGTTAAAGCCATTTGAGTGTAGTAAGGCCTGAAGGATTTAGTATTCAGTGGCACCTGAGTGGCAGAACAGTACACACGGTGCATTACATTAATACTGGCAGACAAGAGTGTGAGTGACTTTTGTTGACTGTGCCCTTGTGCAGCTGAGGACATGGTTCAGTAACTTGGTGTTCTTTATCTGATTAAATGTAATCTTACCAGTTAATTGCCAGCTTTGTTTCTGATTTAAAGAAACATTCTTTGACCTGAAATACTTTAATGAGGAGAGAATCTGAAATTCTGGGGGAAAAAGTTACTAAGGAATAGGTTTGGAGAAGGAGAATTGTATGTTGTGAGGGCTTTTCTGATTTGTCAGAATTCAGATTTAGAAGCATGAGGGGGTTTTTAAGATTTCAGTCTACAAAATTCAGCTTGAGGGACTTCAAGCTGATGAGGCAGTTGGAATGAGACAATATGTGCTAATTAAAATCTCTGTCATTTAGGGTGTTTCTCACTTGTGTTTTGATGTAGAACACTGCACTGTGAAAGCTCAGTGATAATTACCAAGCTTAAAAATGTGTTACTGGGAGAAATCTTCTAGAATTAGAAATAATTAGGGAAAATGCCATGTTTGAATGGTTAGTGACATAGCAAGAGAGCTGTAAATGTAAGCATCTAGGAACATAATGTTTGGGTGTCACAGATGTACCTCGGACATTTTGCCAGCATCTGTTCTCTCTGCATGGTGTGAGCTGCTAAAGCACCTCAACAGAGGGACTCACCACTGGAAAATACAAAAATTTCTGAAACCTGAGCCTGGAAACAGACTTGCACATTGTTTTCCTTTGTAACTGGACTATGAGGTCAGCCTGTCCCTCACCTACTCCAACAGAATCTCTGCATTTACTTTCATTCTTCTGAAAAGAAGAGACTGTTTTCTGTTGATCAAAAATTGGAGTTTGTAAGAAATGGGCTGCCTGTGTTTCACAACTTTGCTCTGGCATTCCCATGCCATAACCACTGATGTCACATTTTCCCCACTCACCTTGCTGTTAGTTCTGAAGCACAGTAAGCAGTTCTGTGTATTGGTTTGAACATCTGGCTGTGCCTTTGCCACAACAACTCTTCAAGTCAGCTGAAACACCCGAATTTCAGTCTGTGGGGTCCTTACTTGGTTTCCGTGTGTGCCACCTGGAATGGTCGATCAGAGAATGGTATTTAAATCAAAATCTAATTAAACTGTGTAAGTGTTAAAACTTCCCAGACTTAACGACGTGTACTAATTCCTTCTGATTACTTTTGAGGGTTCATTGACTTCTGTGGTCGTACTTGGTTTCCCCTTACTAAATTATTGAAGTCTCTCGTTCTAAATACGCTCTGAGCTCCAGCTAAGTGATGAGAACCTAAACCTTTAGAAGTTCTGACTCTAGAGCTACGCTACCTCCAGCAGAGCTCTTTCACAGGGACCGAGAGTGACTGTACCACGCTGTCATCACAACCTGACCTGACTGTCAGAAGCAGGAAAACCTTCTGTAGCGGAGAGGAAGCCACGGGAATATTTTAAATTGCACGTTCTGTAAACCTTTTTATTAATGTAGTAATAAACTATATAAATTGTTCAATTTAATTGAAAAATGTCATGTTAAAACTGGTGCAATGCAAAAGAGATGGATCTCCTTACCTGTTGCGAGTGTATTTCGGATGCAGGTCGGTGCTGCCGCAGGAGGAGCGCCGGCAGAGGGAGCATCCCGGGCTCCGGCACGGCCTCCTCTGGGGCTGGGGTGTTTCAGATGAATGAATTGCGTTAAGTGGGCGTGGTGAAATGTGTAGGTCAAGGACCGTGCTTTCCGAATATTATTGTCGGTAGGAGGGTCCACATTTTAAACCCTATTTAAATATATATGCATACACGTATAAAAACCCGATATTGGAACAACTATGTGCTGCAGCAGTTTAAAACTGAATCTTGTACTTACAAACCGTACATGAACTCACATCTTCTATGGCAATAGTGCAGCCACAGAGGTGAGTACAGGTGTGGGATGTGGTAAAATATTTTTTAAATTTTCGATTTTAGGGCGGCAGCGATGACTTTAAGGACAGTGTTGTTATCGCTGCAGGCGTTGTTGGCAGCTGCAGAACCAGATGATCCACAAGATGCAGTAGTGGCAAACCAGGTAAGGTAATCAGTTGGCTGTGATTTTGTGACACTTCTATGACCTTTGCTAACTCAGATGAGGTCACAAAACTTAAGGGAGATAAAGATTTTGAACAATTTATTGGAAAATTGCCATATAGTAAGAGCGAATTGCTACAGGGTGTTGTGCTCTTTACTCTTTGGATTCCAGAATAAGTAGCAGTTACTTTACAGTAGCAGGAGGTTTATTTTGTTAATTTTGTCCTTTATTCATATTACCTTGTGAGAAATGTAAAATAGTAAAATGAATGCCAGTATAACTTGCCTTGTAAAATCTAACGCTTCTAGTATAAGAAAAGCAATATTCTGTTGGTTTAAAATGAGTTTTTAAGTTGTTGTTGTTCATTGTGATTGGATTTGGCTTGGTATATAGCTCCTCTTCCACATTAATATGACTATTGTTGAGCTTTGTATTTTTTAATGGTACCAGTAAAAGTTGATTTGTTGCTTTTCAGATAGTAGCAGTAACTTGTAATACCAATAAATAAAGTGTCAGTTGGATCTTATGCCACATGTCAGGACTGACGATTCTATTTGAAGTGTTGATGAAAGACAGAAAGTCATTCCGTAACTTCACAGTTTGACAATTCTCAACAAAGTCTCAAGTGTGTGTGTGATTCCCTTTTTACTCTGGAGAGAGAAAGGCAGCCTGGCTTCCCCCCTGACTGGCAGTGAGGGCACATTTCAGGAGCAGAAGAACAGCACAAGGGGATGCAGGGAGAACCTGCAAGTCAGGACCCTCCAGGATGGGGTGACAAAGTGTGCACTCCATCCCTGTGAAAATCTGCAGGATGATAAATAAGCAGCTTTTCAAGCCTGTGAAGATTTGGAGGGCAGCGTGGAGATCAGAGGTAGCCCTGCTCTGCTGGGTGGGGGATTGCTGCTTGCTACCACTACGCTCAGTAGTAAGTCCAGGCTTTACTTGGGGATTCTGCAGCAAGGCTGCTCTCAGCAAGTGTCCCTGAACAGTTCTGTCGGAGTGAATTGCTCTCCTCAGGGAGAAGTGCTGCCAAGGCCAGCAGGGCTACCAGGCATGTCCCTGCACCGTTTTTTCTTGCTGGATATATGCCCTTGCTGTCACACTCTCTCTTCATTAAACAAAACCACTTCTTCCTTTTTAACAAAGAACAAAAATAGCGTTTCCTGTTCTGGCCCTGATGGTAGAATTTTGTGTGGGAATCATAACCATCGTGTAAGAGTGCTTGAGCTGGGAGCAGGTTTTCTCAGGGAGGAAACTTCATGAGACTTCCTAGATTCCAAAGAGTGGGTTTTCTGGCTGCCCCTCAGGCGCTTGTGGGGATGTGTCTGTTGGGACTGTGGCATGGATTACGTGGGGAGGATTCAGTTTATTCTGTTTCCTGCAAATATCTGCATGAAAACTGCACTGGGGTTTGGCCTTGAGTTAGAGACTGGTGTGTAAGTAGAAAGTGTCATTGTTTGGAGAGGTGTGGTGGTAAACACCCACTTCCTTTGTGTGTTTTGTTTGCTGTTGGGATCTCTTACTTTGTTTGAGGTTGATTGCTTTTTCCGAAAAAAAAAAAAAAATCACAAGGAATTAATTATCCTCTACACTTGTTACATGGCTTTCCTAGTCTGGGTGTTGTGTAGGTAAATGGCTCTGTCCTGCAAGCTCTGGAGCTGAATCCCAGGGATTGCTGTTGGAGTAACAGCAGCATTCTCAGACAGCAGCTGTCTGGTGTCAAAGCTGCCTTGACTGGCTGTTGGGGGTTTTTCAGTACAGCATTAACTGCCTCAGATTCCTGATACAGAGACAGCAGCAAAAGTTGCCTTTAGGCTTTTTCAGTCCAGCGAGAAGCTACATTATTTATGGATACCTAAGGAAAGGAATTCTATTAATAGAATGCTGAAAGCTAGTTCTGAATAAAATGCAGTTATGACTAATCCTTTGCACTTCATCTAGTTGCTTTCTAGGCTTGGCAGTGTTCTCAAAGCTATTTTTAAAGCAATTAATTGGGGGAAGATCCCTTAAGAGCAGAAGAATATGGTATTTCAGGATACTACTACATAGTACATAACTTAATCCTTCCTATTTCCTAGTCATTACAACCAAAGAAATCTATTACAGACCACTGCATTTAATAGAGTTATTTCCAACAATAGATTGTCTCCTACGTTTGTTTTAGTGCCATTAATAACGAGAGAGTAAATATACAAATTACATCATGTGGATCAGAGCTGGAGGGAGGTGTAGCTGCTGTGTGTTGTTGTAGGAGAGGCAAAATGTACTGCAGACTGTCTGACTGTGCTTTATGGATTTAATTCCTTTTTTCATGTATGAACGAAATGCTTAGGAATTACAATCAGCCTTGTTTCTGTCCTTAAAATGCATCTAAATATTTGAAGAATGTATTTTCTAATATCTTGTCTTATTATTTAGTGCTAAAATTTGTTAAATATCTAAAGATGGGGCTACTACTTTTTTTTAAATGATGATTTAAGGGAAGAGGGTTTTTAAGACAAAGAACTTGATATTGCATGGAAAAGTTGTGAAAGTGGGAGACTCCTTCTCCTTCAGCCCTGCCTGAGAAGCTGCAGAGCTGCTGGCAGGGCAAAGCCCAGATACATTTAAAATGATTAGCGCAATGCATTAGAGCAGTGCTCAGTACCCACCGTCAAGAGTTGTTAACACAGGGCTAATTTGTGCTCTGCCACACTGAATGTAAATCTTCAGTGGCTGTGCTAAATATAGCTCCTTTCGTTCTGATCACAGCACAACCTGGCTGTGCACAGGAAATACTCACCGTGTGGAATTTAACCTGAAGGCAAACTCGTTATTGCCAATGCTGGGGTAGCTTTACTCCTTGTGTAATCCTCACCTCTCAATTTATTTCGAAAATGGCAGCATGGTCAGTGTGAAACACTGCTGAAGATATTGTAGGAGGAATGATGGATTGCAATCTGCCAAATCATTTTGCTGCGTGGTTGGATTGCTGAGCTGGTTTAACTTTCCCCTTCTTCCCCCTTTCTCTTTTGTGTAGTACAAACAAAATCCAGAAATGTTTAAACAGACAGCTCGGCTTTGGGCACATGTGTATGCTGGAGCACCAGTTTCTAGTCCAGAATACACCAAAAAAATAGAAAACCTTTGTGCTATGGGCTTTGATAGGGTAAGTACCTATATCACTTTAATATTTTTCAGTAGGGCTAGGGCAAGTGACTGTGTGTAAATATGGGGAGTCATCAGCATACTGAAGTAGATACGCTTTTTCCATGACCTTTAAAAGTCTCATCATTGTTTGGCTACTGATTTTTAAGAGTTGGAGTTTTACAATACAATATTACTGATAAACCTTGAGCTACCCCTGTCTTTTTGAAACAATTGTTTTGTAAATTATTAGCTGGGATTTAACAACTGGTAAACTAGCATGTTCTGATCAATCTGTGAATTTTTCATTCCACTTCTCGGAGCTGCAGGTTTACACGCCAAAAATATTGATGCTTTTGTTTTCTCGTTGCAGAATGCAGTAATAGTGGCCTTGTCTTCAAAATCATGGGATGTAGAGACTGCAACAGAACTACTCCTGAGTAACTGAGCCATAGAGCGAGAGCTGCTTCTGTAGTCCAGCTTGCCCCTTCTGGAGGAGCATCACCATCTGTTATTCCTAGGATTCTCTATAGATTCTCTTTCAAAACTGGCACTCTTGCCTGATGATGCTGTCTAGGCACTATTGGAGACTGAGAAAAGCGCTCTGTAAATAAAGCTAATTAAACATCTGTGTAAATTTAAAAAGGGGAAATACTTTAATTTTTTTTCTTACTAAATATTGTAAAAATTCTTCGAGCTCAGCTAAGATAATGGGGGAAAAACATGCCTACTTTAGTGTTTAGCAGTGTGACGAAGACTAGCAGGAACTTGCTTCAGGATTTTGATTTAGTAATTCAGAAAGCAACATTTTTGAGTGTTAGTCATCAAAATTGTCGGTGCCACTCATCACAGTTATCTTACTGTTTTTTAACATGGATCCTATGTGCCTGTGGATTGACCTATATTTGCATGCTTGTACTTAATAGACATATTAGGTAGGGTGGCTGAAGAGAGCACCACTGAAATACTTGTTTGCTTTTGTAACTTTTTTCCTGACAGACTTTCAAGACTTACCCAAAGTTCCACATGGTGACCTACTCAAAACCATTTTGTTTCCAGTTTATCAATCAGGAACCCTGATTCTCCTCTCCCTTCCATCATGCTGTTAAATTATGTCTCCTCACCTGTGGGTGTCACGTGTGCCATTGCAGTAGTTTGGGCTCCCCTCGAAAATGACATATTTTGAATTATCAGTGATGATGTTCATCGATCATGTTTTCGACACAATCATGTAAGGAGTGTGTCTCCATACAGCACAGAAACATGGAGATGGTTTCATTCCTCTCTTTTTTTTTTTGTCTTAAATAGTATAAAGTGTTCTCCCATATGTTCTGGATGATATGATTTCATGGTGTTTGAAGGAGGTTAAAGCTGATTCTCCAGTGAACTGAGAATGGGGAAAAAAGGTTTTTTGAGTACTTGATATGATGCAATCAGCTGTTTTTGCAGCAGTTTTCTAGCTTTATTTTGGGCTTCAGTTCAAGGATTGCTTACCAGGTACTTTAAAATTCATCCTTGCTTGCGTTTTTCTCTGGTTGACACATGGAGGCTGTGGTGGTGATCTTACTGTACATACTTCAAATGCACATAGTACAAGTGTGTTCTCAATTGAGCTTTCTTTTGGATTGATGTTTCTGATAAACGAGAACTGAAATCTTACCTTGGCTTGTACATACAGTCAGTCTTTTTATTTGTATTAAAATGACATTTCATCATGAGTGCAAAAGCTTGAAAATTATTAGTTTTGCAACTTCAAACAGTAGTACATCTATTTAAGGAGAGCTGTAATGTCTTTGTGAATATGATGCTAACTTTTGTGACTGTATCTGACAAGGAAGTTCAGAGAAATCCTGAGACCAGAGAGTTGGGATTGTGGATAATGGAGTACTGTATAAGTCATCTTTTCTATGACTGTTCTGTTTTGTTGTTGTTTGGGGTTTTTTTTCCTCCTAAACTGCGGGCTGATGGAGTGGGGAAATACGTCTTTTGGGTTTTTCTAGAGCTATGAAGGTCGAGTTGAAATAGTTGCACACTAATAGTCTGTTCATAACTCACACTAGAGGAAAGCAGGAGCATGATGGTATCTGTTAAATACCTGGGGCATAGTGGGGGGGGAAAGGAACCAGAAAATGGAGCTGTAGAGACCCGGCTAGTTCAGGGGTGTTCCCTGTACTGCTCTGTCTGATGTGTCCAAACTTAAGACAGGGCACAGACAGTGAATACTTTGAACTCATATCAGTGCAATACTAAATGCAGTCGCTTAGTCTTTATACTTAACTACTTTTGAAGGTGTAGTCAGTGACCAGTTTTCTTGGGTTAGTGTAAGCCATTTGCAATGATGCCAAAGGAAATGAGTTGTTTTGACTTTCCTTATATTTATTTATTTTTGTTAACAAAAGGCTGCTGCTGTTCAGCTGGTTTGCCAGGTCAAAACCAGGGACAGTGGGCAACTGGCCAAATGCCACTTGTGTTAATCTCAAGTTGCTGTCTTTCTGTTGTACAGGCTAAGAACTTAATTACATCAACACCTTTTTTTTTTTACCCTGGTGGTAAATATGAATTGCTGACTACTTTCCTTTGTTCTTCGCTGCTATTTATCAAAAGAAAGAACTTGGAAATCATTGTCGGGGACATAAAAATTCTCAGTTACGGGCTTCTGAACGTGTCTTTTGATAAGACGTCTCCTAAGAACAGCAGGTTTTTCCAACAGCATGTAAAGTATGAAGGAAGCCAGGGAAAGGGGGAGAGGAGGTTCTTAGGTGAGCATGGTCACCTCTGAAAGAATGCCCTGTTAAGTTTTACTTCTCTGACAGAGTTACCTCATTTTCTTCTCTACTGCAGAATACTTGTCTTCCCCCTCGCCCCTATGTATAATGTTGGATTTTGGGGTTTGCCCTCCATCCAGGTGCTGGGAAGCTTAATGCCAGCTCAGGTGCTGGCAGGAAGCTTCTCAAGAGGTGAGCTGGAAACGTGACCCAGCATCAAGGAGACACCTGTGGTCTGAAGTCCTTCTGAATTTTGCCATGTGACTCCTTTATAAGGAATGCTTTTGTATTCTTGGTAATTATCAGAGTTGAATATAGGGATAATGTTGTATGAGGTTAGTTTAACTGCAGCTGGGGCTGAGCCCTAGGGATTTTGCTTTTAGTGTTCAGTTTATCATTGTGAGTTTGTACATACAAATGGTAGTTCTGTTTTCTGTACCCCTGAACATCTCTGTACTGGGGGCCCTGTGTGATGGGCTCCAGCTCTGGGCTTGGGGCTGCACTTTTACCACTTCCTTACAACGAGAACACGAACCCTGGATACAGTTGCTTTCTAAGTACAAATAAATCCTGCATAGTCTTCCTCTGTTGTGCCAGAAGAGGGCTTGAAACAGTCATTTTGAAGTCTAAATGGCCCCATTTTTCTAAACAAGGTACTGGCAATGACTCTTAGGGATTGCCAGCGCATCCATTGGCTTTCTCTGCTGAGCACTTTAAGGTGCATCCAGCAAAGTGGTTTATCCGAGCTCATCCAGTTCCTCCAAGAGCAAAGTGCAGCTCTGTGCAGAGGCAGAGAAATGCACTTTCCTGTTGCCAAAAGCAGCATTTTCCCAGGAGTACCAAAAGCCCTGACTGTATCCCAACCCCTTGCCAAAGCCCGTTTTCCCCTGTTGCTTCTGTGAACGAGCCATGTTCAGTCTGACAAACTGTTGCATTTTGAAGACAAAAAACTTAGGAACATATCCTTCTGGGAAGATGTCGCTTAGTGTGATTCATTCTGCATACTCCAAACGTGTTTGTTTGTTTAAAGCTTGCTACAGAGTAATGGGGCCTTGGGTCAAATTGGTTTGGTGTATTTATCTGAGCAATTAGGTACCGCTGGTGTATGAACATGTCTTAGGGGGTTTTTAATTATCACTGCCTTCAAATGTTTTCCAGGTAAATTACAATTGGAACACTGACATAAGTAATACAGGATTCTTTTTGTTGTCTGAAAGGAGGAATTAAATAGCCAGAAAGAATCTTACCTTGTAACACTAAACTGCATTACGTGTATGGTGTGGGTAACAGAAACATTTAAACTATGCAAATTTAAGCTTAACAGCTGTGACTCAGACGAGGCACTTCAGAGTATATGGATTGTTTGTGCCATCGGGGAAGGGAGAAGGGTAGAGGGGGAGTCTGAACACGTGTTCAAGCAAGAGTTGTTGTTGGCTGCACTGGGCACACACTGACAGGGGAGGACTCTGCTCCTGGTGTGAGGGGAAGCCTAACTGTGCCTGTCCTGTTTCCTTCTGAAACACCAACAAAAGCTGGCTTAGACTCGGAGGATTGCCCCAAAGGGGAAATGTCATCCTTCTCAGCAGAGAAGGTTGGCTTGACTTGGTGTCTGCTGATGAGAAGAGGCAAGGAGAAGCTGAGGTGTCCTCTCCTGCTCTTTTGTTGATGGAGTTGATGAGTGTGGCCACTGATTTGTGATCAGGTGTTTAGTTTCATACGGTTTTGATGAGCAATTGGCTCAACAAGGGAAAGCAAAAGTGCATTTCATCACCATCTGTTGCATCACACAACTCAGGCATGAAAGTTCAGATGCTTGTTGGGTGCTTAAGGCTTCTTCTGGGGAAAACATAATGATGTTTTCATGGTTCCCATCCTCGTTTTCCAGGCCAGCATTCTCCTAGGGCTAGGCAAAGGGACAATCACTTCTTTCTTGCTGGTTTTCTGATCTGTTCCAAACCTATGAGTGAATGATGTAGCTCGCTCTTCCCACTCATGGTGTCAGTGTCATCAGCTGATTCATCATCACACTCACAAGACCAACTGCTGTCAATGCATTTGGCTTCTGCCTTGGTTCTTGCAGCTGCAGAGCTCTGTTGGCAGCCACTTGACTAAAGATTGTTCTCACTGGACAGATGCTTGCAACTCATTTGCCCTGTGCTGTGCTGTGCTGTTCCTTCTCTGCTGTTACCTGCTTTGTAGGCACCAGAATAACTCGAGGATCGCTCGTGATGCTGAGCCCTCCATCCATTGTGTAAGTTGAGGTCCACGGCTGGACAGACAAGGCAATGTACTGTGAAAATGCTGCTCTTGTCTGGTTTGTGATTTGCAGCAACTGCTGGTGCTCTGGGCAGTGTCTGGAGGAGGCTGCCTTCAGAGGAATGCTGATGGCAATTGCTGAAGAACCCTGCTTTTCACTTGCCTTTCCCATCCTATTTTCTAGACAATAAATATTTACCAATAAATAGTGCAGGAGGTTGGTTCCTAAGCATCAGACTTCCTGTAGGGAGGAGCTGAGGGGGGCGGGAGGCAGGAATGCAGCATCAGTGTTTTTGTCTTGAAAATAAACAGCTACACAAACAATTTTGTACACAAATGGTTTTTAAAATAAACACATTTTAAAAGATGTTGATTTTCACTGGGAATGCTTAACAATAAATGCATGTTTCCCTGAAAACAGTTTTCATTTTGTTTCTGGCAATTCAAATTGTTCTGAGATTACAGGGTCTGCTGCCTCCATGTCAGTAATGAGAGAAAGGAATTATCATTTTCATGGTGCACATTAAAATTTTTTGATGAAAATTGTGTAAATATAAACTTGTGTAATGGAAGAGTGTGTTATTTCAGAGAGGGCTTTCCTCCTGTGCTGGCCTGGGAACTACGTGTACAGCCACAACCCCTCGTGTCTCCTCTCAAAGGCTGCGCCTGAAGGAACTCTCAGAAGCCAGGAACTCTCAGAGGGAAGAAGTTCTCTGAAGTTCTTTTTGGATTTTGCAGCAGCTCTCGTGTTCATGTCATTGTGCATTTTAACCTGTGTACCTCACACAAACTGCAGTTGTTTCTCGCACAGGGCGGTGACAGCCTGTGGGTCACAGCACTGCCCTGGGGTTCAGTTGTGGAAGAATCCAGTGGAGATCACGACTCTGGATCTGCTACCAGTACAAACTCCACTCTTGGCATTTGTCAACGTGTTAAATGGAGTAAAGCAGTTTGAAGACGTGGCTGCACAGCTGAAGCAAGAGCAGTGAGTTTGCTGTGGAGCTGCTTCTAATTACTGGTTTCAGATCTACGCCCCCATCTTCAGGTGTGTTTGTCCCTGGGCAGGTTTTGCAGGTTTCCAGGCAGGCTCTGCCAGCTGGGGTTGTGCTGCACAGTTTTGTGGTGTGAGGTGGTGTCTGGGGTTCTTGTTTTAACTTCACTGTCAGCGGGAGCTGTGTTGGATTGTGGTACCTCATTCTTTTAAGAGGGATGAGGGGAGGGAGCACTCCCCAACCCCTCTCCTGTTGCTTGGCGGATTCTCTCAACCTGACATTCATTCAGAGAAATATAAAGTAAAATGAAATCCATATTTCCTAATTCCTGTAGTTAGACACTGACATCAGTAACTGAGAGCTGCTTTAGACTGAAATACTTGTGAAGTTGTCCAACAGCCTTGCATTTCTTCCAGCACCCCGACTCTGGAAGCGAGTTCACAGCTGAAATGGACTGATGGTGCTTGCTAGCTTGACTCGTCCTGTACTTAATTTTGTGTTTCAGTGGCTGTAATCCTGACACGTTTGGCTCTCAGGCACGTAACCGATACCTCCAATACAGCAAATCCAGAATTTTAAACTGTTTTTAAGGTCAAGTCTGGATCTGGAGCACCCGTGTCTGGTATAATGTCAAATAAATTACATTGCTTCACTTAGTGGCTGCTTTGTGTTGAAATACATGAAGTCTGGAGGTGGGTTTGTGACAGCCTCGTATAAAATGAAGGGTAATCAGCAGGGATGGTGAGGAAAATACAGGTGTGGTGGTGCTGGGGGTGAATGTGGGAGTGAAACTGTTCTGTGCTGATGTTACCTGAGCCACCAGACCCTTTAGTAGCCCAAGTCCTCCAGGTACGGCTGCCCTTGCCTGCAGTTCTGGTGCAGGGCAACTACAATGTCTGGGAAAAGTGACAGTGCTTTGCTTTCCCTACCTTTCCTTTCTTCCATCTTTCCCAAAACCTCTTCTCACAGCTGGCAGTTTTAAGAACAGGATAGACAGCGAGTAGTCAAAGCTCCTGCTGATCCTGAGGGCTTTGGGAAGTTCCCTGCAGCTGAGCTCTGTTACTGTTCCAGAACAAATCTGGAGGTCCCAATTTTTAAACATCAACCCCCTGCCCAGGTGCAGAGGTGGGTAAGAGAGTGGCTGTCCTGAAGCAGGACCATTTTGCTGGTTACAGCCAAGTTACGCTCCAAGATGGATTTTGCTTCAAAAACAGATGACGGACTGCCTGGTCCCATTTCACACCACAGTCAGTCATAACAAAGAGTGAGCTCCACAATCCCCACAGCTTTTCCTCAACATAAGGCTGAAGAACAAACGCTGGACACAAAGCAGGTCCCAGGTCTTTCTGGAAGTGATGGCCCTCACATCTTCACCGTGCTGTGAGAAACTGTCCTGTGTGGTTTATGGGTTAAAAAGCTGTCAGTCCAAATAGAATAAAAACACCCAATATTTATGGCTTTTACTGCTAAAGAGGAAACCCTCGAGAACTGACTCATGTATAGGAACTTCCTCGAGGTGAATGACCTGCTTGGATGGGGGCAAGAGGGAGAAATGTTCTCCCTCTCTTGTGTGATCGGTGTGTTGCCCACTGTTACTTCTTCCACATTCAAGTCCTTCAATGGACTGAATGACATAAAAAATTCCAGGGTAAATTGTGGCCAGGCCCTGTTTGTCAGGAGATAGAACTGTTTGGCAGCAGATAGGGATGAACAAAGTAGTTATGATGGAGGGGGAAAAAACAAAGCACAAACCAACCCCAAAAGGGTTTTAAAGAGGGAGAGAGTTGTTCCTTGTACTGTTCATGTGCCATTCTTTTCACCTGTGAGTGGTTCTCATCTGTGAGAAGTCAGCAAGGGGCAGTGCAGAGTCCTGCACCTGGGGAGGAACAATCCCAGGCAACTGGAAAGCAGCTCTGCAGAGCAGGACCTGGGGACTGGGGATCTGGACCAAACTGAACATGAGCCACCAGCCTGTGGTTGTGGGAAAGGTGATGCAGCAAAGCATTAAGCCAAGTGTCATCAGCAGGGTAAGGGAGATGATCCTGCCCCTCTGTGCAGCCCTGGTGAGGCCACACAGAGCAGGAGCGCTGGGTCCTGCTGCCGTGGGCTGGGCTGGAGGCAGCTGCCTGACCACACAGATGGCTGCAGACTTGGGGTCAGTGTCTGTTCAATGATGCTGCAAGAAGCAAACGGACACAAAAGGGCCACATCCTGTAGATGTGAAATGGCAAAGCCTCTTAATAGCAAAATAGTTTAAAAAAAAACCCCAAACAACAAAAAACACGTCACATTTTGGCTTAAAGTATCAATGTTTTGGAAAGAAAGCAGGTCAGTGATACAGAATCAAATGAGATTTTGGTATTAGTCAACTGCTTTGGGCAGTTTCCAAAACCATCCTCAATGTGTGCAAGGAAAATGTTTAGAGCAGGAAAGCTGCCCACACCCCTGACAAAGACACTGAGGTGGCAGGAGGAAGGGGCTCAGACACAAGAGGGCAAGTGGAGCTCCTGAAGTCTGAAAAAGCCGGCAAGTTGGTCTTAACAAATTTAATAGGAAGGCCCCTACATCTGTGATTGCAGCTCTGGGGCTGGGGGCCCCCTCAAAAATGGCCAAAGAGTATCTAATACCTGATGGCTACACGAGACAGTTGTGCTGGTCAGACACACCACGCCTGGAGAAAGCCTGCAGAAGATGGAGTGAGGAGTGGGGAGGAAGTGGAGCCACAGCACTGGTGGTGCCCATCCCCCTCTCCACAGGCACAAAAAAAGCCTCAGGGAGCAGCAGTTTCCATACACCCCGGGGGGGATGATGAGTCCAGGGGGCGGATGGAGCAATGGGCATTTAGCTGTGACCACGTCACATACAAGGGATATGATCTCAGGTTGGCATCAATTGGTTGGGAGTGACGTTTGGCCTGGAAATAGGAAGATTTTCCTATTTTCATCCATTTCTCTAGAGATGCACCCCTGGTTCCACGCTCCTGTTTAGGTATTTATGCACATTGATACTTGTTTGAAACTTGGGAAGTCACAGAGATGACCATGTCTATGTTTTGGATAACACAACTGTAAATGCCACTGTGATCTGTGTACAGCCTGTCAGCTTTTGGTGGTTCACACACCGTGGAAACCAAAAAGGCTTGAAAATGCCACCCCATTTGTGGGTGGGAGGATGCTGGATCCCCTGTGATAGCTTTTAGAGTCCAGACAACCAGAAAACTTTCATGAAGCGTCTGGAGATTGAGCCAGTCAGTGCATTTCGACAGACTGAGGCAGCTCCTGCGGTGACTGTGGCTCACAGACTGGCTGACAGCACAGGAACACACAAGTTACACACAGGAATCTGCTCAGTCAGTGCACTGTGAGAAGCAAACCCCTGACAAAGGCAGTAACAGCAGCAGCCAGGGCTGACCTGGGGAGTGTCCCTGCGCTGAACGTGGGCTCATTGTGTGAAGAGCAGAGTTTAACAGCTTGTTGCTACAGCAGAACCTCTTAAACTGTGAAGTGCAGGGCCCCCACAGGCACCAGAAATTAATCAGGGCACAGAGTCTGCTTTCTCCCCAGATCCTTTTTTGGTCCAATCTAAGCTCACACAGACCAAAGTGAGAAGGTAATGCAGAAGATGCAATGTGCAGCCACGGATGGGTAAGGTAAAGAGGGTCATGAAGAACAGCTGGAAACCATTATATTACAGCTGGAAGGTTGAGAAAAGGGAATGGAAAGGTACAGAGCTAGTGTGGTAATGCCCACACCAAGGGTCCCGGCCTGAATCCTATCCTGGTGTAACAGTACCAGGAAGGATGAACAGTGGTTACTGCTACCACCGTCCAGAATAATTCATCCAGACTACAGATTGCTCTCTCTTTTGCTGGGAACACTCCTGGGTGGAGGCAGGTGATAAACCTGCATTACTGAACAGTGACAGCCTCTCCTAATTTCACAGGAAGTGGAGAAGAGCTAATGTGTGGGCAGCAGGGAGCAGCACAGGGCACCCTGCATGTGCAGCACTTCAATCTCCTGGGAGAAGACCAATGGCTCAGACCTCGGCCACTGGCACAAACCCAGCTTAGTTCTGGTTTGCAGGCAGTACCGAGATGAATGATGCAGAGGCACCTGAATATATACCAAAGTAAATGATATTCCGAGTTTTCCCTCATACTATAGAGCAAAATATTCTGAGTGTTGCAGCTTTCCTCAGGGTAGGGAGCAGCACTATGTGCCCAGTGCCCAGCCAGACACAGGCTGTTGCAACTCTGCCATGCCAAGGTAACAAATCAGACACTGAAGTTTCTAGAGCACACAGTGACTCTGCACCTGCTCTACAGCACCGGACCCAATACCAAAGAAACTCAGCCATAATAACCCACCATGTCTTGCTTCAGAAGCTTTGGTGCATCACAGTCATCACACATCAATTTCTGTTTCCAGGGCAATGAGAAAATTAAATACCTGAACTTAGAGAGCAAAACATGTATTTCTCGTGGAGCGTGCCCATCTGGCAGCATTAGGAACACACATCTGAGCTCTCGTGGCTGGTAGGGTGGCAGGAGGACGCTCAGCGTACCGAAGCTATTTGGTCACGCTTCTTGTGTGAGCTGGCACACTGCTGAGACTACACTGCTGCCAGCACAACCTCAGCAAGTTCCAAATTAACTTGGATAACCTTTGTGCTCCCACTGAAAAGCAGATCTGTCTCCTGGTGGCCATCCCTCCTCATCAAGGAATACAAGACTCGACTGTGCTGTGCTTGTGTTGCCTGTGGATGCCTCAGCTCTGCTGACCATGGATGTACTGTGCAGTTGGTGATGAATCCTCCAGGCTCAAAGTTGATCAGCTTCTTAGAATCATTTCTTGAAAAGCTGAAGGGTCACCATGAGCCTGGCATCCTCCTGTTGGCTTTGCAACACCTGCCACTGCACTGCAGTCAGTCCCTGATGAAAGTTTGTCCTGACTTCTGCTAGGCAGAAAGAAGTCGATCTCTTGCTGTCAGAAAGTTCCTTCCATCAGGTTAACAGGAGGACTTCTTCCATGGCAATGGTATGATGGCTGCACACTGCCCCACGTGACACCAAGGCTCTGAGGAACATGCTCACAGCACCTTTCAACACGTGTGGCACTGTCTGAGTTCAGCATCAGGTGTGATGCTGCTTCTACACCAACTACAGGAGAAAGTGCGACTGTGTCTGCAGCTTTAGCAGCCCAAGTGAAGAAGGAGGTGGTTGTCTAAGCTACAACAACCTTTTGACTGTGGTTCCACTCATTTCTTTACAAGAGGGTGCACATGCCACAAACCTGCTCATCTCCTTTCAGACTGCAAAAAAACAAGGCTGAGAAGTTCCCCTGAGTGTGAGATGTTCCTACTCTGAAGTATACAAGGGAGTCAGATCTGTGAACAGTCATCCTGTGGGTCACCCCACTGCCTCGGTGCTGAGGGATCTCTGATGGCAGCTGTGGGACTGGCCACCTTCAGTTAGAGCAGATGATCACAGACTGTGAGATCAAAGGGAGAAACTGGGTTGCTGACCTCCCTTGGTCTCTCACATAGTAAACTACAGGAATAGGACATTTTGGATGCACTCTCCTTACTCAGGCTGTGGAGCAGGGAAGGGAGGCTGGCAGTGATCACCTCTGCTGGTGTACCCAGACTTCCAAGCTCTGCTCCTGAGGAAGTCCAGTCTTGTTTGCCGCCTTCCTGGAATGCAAGCAAATCTTACAGGCAATGTCTGGCTTAAAAACTCTTAAGTAATGGAAGCTGCTGTTGGACTTTGAAGTTTAAGAGTAATTTATCTTACTGTTTGAGCTTCCTCCTGGCTGTCTGAGTAGCTGGTGTACTCACCGACAGGATGATTCCCGGACAGTAATTTAAGCAGCGGAAGGCTTCAAGGCACACACCAATTACTGCCTTGTAACACTTTGCTATTCCCTGTGCAAACCTGTTCCTTCACTGACATACAATTCCTTGGGCTGCTCTGTGACCAATGCCTGGTTATCAGCTGTGTACACCCACAGCCTGCCTGGCAATTAGACTTCACAGTCCAGCTTAACTTTGGGCTATTTCCTCGAGCACAGATTTGGGACTTGATTTCCCAGCACAAACGGAGCCATTACTGCTGATAAATACAATACTGGAGCACACAAGGAAGTGAACCAGGATCCACACGGATGATTTCTGTAAGAATCAAGTTTCCTTTGTATTGCAGGTGTTTGGTGTTTCAAAATCTGTCTGTATCTTTAGAGGAAACTGTTCAGCTGTGACAGCCCCACCAGTGAACTTGACACTCCAGAGCCAGTCTGATGCTGAATTTGGTCCAACAATGCAAACCAAGTATCTAACAGCTGGATGCACATTTTAGATAAGGTTTTGTTACTAATCAAAAACTTACAGGCCTTGTCAGCATGTGAAGAAAAGGTTTGTAAGGCATATTACTTTTCCTGTTTAAGATTGCTCTAGACAACATTATTTTTTTATCCAAAACTATTCAGATTTAGTTTTGTTGAGTACTAAAAGTTTAATTCAGTACATTACAAAGTACGTTCTCAGAACAACCTTCCTGTCTTACTGTGATGAAAGCCGTGCAGCCCAAGCATCAGAGGACACAAAGAAACAAAATTAAATGTATGTCTGCTAAGATACAGCCATGCTTTTATGCAGATGGGAACTTAAAGATGGTAAGAACTTGGTTCCAGCAATGTAACTGAATGGAAAACCTCAGCACCTTTAAATCCCGTGCCAGATAAAAACCATGAAGATTGGGGTTTCAGTCTTTGTTGCACATTAACAAGTGAACTCTGACCATCAGTTTCCTTATTACAATGAAAGAATCCCCACAATCAGGAAAACTTATATATGGCCAAGTACAAAACCTCCTCCAATTTTTTTGAACAATTTGCCTTCCATTCCCCAGTTTTCTAGTAATTACTCTTTAATAGAGTCTATTTTTGAAGCCTCAGAAGTACTAGCAATTCATAAACTATGTCTGTGCTTGTACAGATGAGCCTGTATTGGTTACCCAGGCTGAGCTGGTCAAGGAAAGTGATTGTCCTGCTCTGCGTTGGTGTGGCCTCACCTTGAATATTGTGGCAGTTTTGGGCACTGTAATACAGCAATCCCCTGAATATCACAGGGGGCCAGTTCCAGAAAGATGCTGTGATAAGTGACATCTGTGAAGCAGCCGTCAGTACTGTAAAGCAGGGCGGGGGACCTGTGAGTCCCTTCCAACCTGGTATATTCTGTGATTCTGTACATGTGCTGTGACTGCACACTGTCCCCTGGCCTTTGGGGACACTGCTCTGACAGAAAGGTGTCCATCACTGAGACAACTCTGAGCAGCACCACAGCTGCTCCGAGGACATTGGGGAGGGCACATTTAGACAAATTCTGTGTAACTTTGCCTGGGGCAAGTTTAGAAAAGGAAACAGTGGATCACCACGACACCTTTCCTATAGTTTTTGCATGCTGCATTCTGGCTCATCCCATTATGCCCAACATAATTTGCTACGTGAAAGTACAAACTGACTCCTCAACACATGAAGCAACTCAAACAGCCATTAAAAAACCAGAAGAAAGAAACTCTACATAACCCCTCTTAGAGAAAGACAACTGAAACCCCTGCTCTGAGCATGACACTGAAATCCCTTCTTACCTAAATTACTCTGTGATGATTCCTTGAGCAACTTGACATTTGAAATTATCAAAAACCAAACAAAAAAAAAAAGGGGGAAAAAAATCCAACGGGTAGCCACTTCACAAAAACCAAAGCTTTTGGAAACAAATCTGAGTATTTGCAAGATTTATCAAGTCCAGATTTCAAATCACTGTTAAGAGGCACTCCACTAGATCAAAGAATCACAGAATTAGTAAGGTTGGAAAAGACAATAGAGATCATCAAGTCCAACGTAATATAGATACCAGAACTCATTTCTAAAACCAAGTTTCTTTTTCGGGTAGCACCTAAAAACTTTGAACTAAAACATTTTAAAATTAGTTTATACCAAAAGGCTTAACTTTTGTGAGAGGGACTTATTTGACCAGAGCACTAAAAAACCACTGCATTATGAAAAGTAAATCCACCTTGTGACATTATTTCAGTTTTAGACATCAAATCCCTGATGGATATGTAATTAAATGCTTTTAAAACCCACTGGTCTCCCTCTGTCAAAGCATTTCAAATCCCTCAAGTCAAAGCACCACAGATGTGTTCAGAAGGAGAGCTGCACACATCACTTTATACACAGAGCCTGATTTTCTGTTACACAGGGAAAGTAACACCCATTGTACACTCGACAA
This sequence comes from Pitta sordida, assembly GCA_013390025.1. NCBI lineage: Eukaryota > Metazoa > Chordata > Aves > Passeriformes > Pittidae > Pitta > Pitta sordida. Next base: position 182,306 of record WEKX01024724.1, read on the forward strand.
GAGAGACAGTCATTGTCCAAGAGCACACACCTCACAAATTGTGTGGAACAATTAATCATTACCCCATGGCACCAGTGTCCAGCTCTTCTATAACGAATCAAGGGAGTTCAAAACAATTTGCAAAGAGAAATGGGGAACTGAGGCACTGGGAAGCAAAGCCAACTCTCCACTCTCACTCTGCACACCTGCCCCCTTCACAACTGTAACTTTACCTAAAAACCTTGTCTTTCAAGCTGTGTAACTGCCTGCATTACAGCTGCCTTCCTTTGTACAACATTTGTATGCATGTCCAAGCACAGACACAGCAATTTTTAATCTGTGAAAGAAAAAAAAAAAAAGAATTAAAAAAGACCACCAGGTGACACCTAGAAGCGTTTATTTTATGCAACAAACTTAAATATGATCATGTGTACATAAAAGTGTACACTGTATCTATGCTGAACAATGCCAGGAAACATAATATTGATGCAACAATCTTCTAAAATAAACATTAAAAAATGAGCCTGGACAGGAAGACAAAATGCAAAACAGACTTACTTCCAATCAGCACAATGCTTAAAATTGAGAGCAATCCTAAACATTTCCAACTTTCCTTACAAAGCTGCCAAAGTCCAACTATTTTTAAAAACTGATTTTTTTTTTCTTTACATCAATAATAAAAATCTGGTGACAAACATTATAAAACCAAATGCTGGACTGTCTTTACTCCTTTAAAATTTAGAATATTCCAACAGAACCGCAGGAGTAAAAACACTTAAAAGTGATATATGTTTTTATAAAACAAACATCAATATGTACATTTATTGCAAATTATATTAAACTAAAATGGAGGGGGAAATTAAAAAATGAAATGTCTACTTGCGAATTAATAATTATTTTAAGTGATTACTTTCCCACTCTGATAAAAATCAGAAAGCAACATTTATAAAATTGCCACCACATGACTTTTCATAGCAGGGAACTGAAATCTGTACATCTTATTTTTGCAGAAAAGTAGGCAGGCAGAAAGAATTATACATAAAACAGTCTCCAAAAGTAAAGCAAAAAAACTTTTTTTGTGGCTTTTTTTTTTTTTTCTCCTCTAGTCTTGTTTCAAATCCATTCAGTAGACTTCTACCTTCTCTGTGAAGCATGGGAATACCTGGCTCTGGGATCATGAATTTTCAATGTCAGTGTAAGGACTTTCTCTGACTTTCTTCTAAAAAAAAAAAAATGCAGCATGAAAATTAATGGTGTAAATACACTTTTAAACTCCAGAATGCAGGAACTGGAACCAAGTGTTAAGCAATTTGCTTAATTATTGACTTTTCATAAAAAAAGTCTCTGGGGAAATAAGTACAGATGCTTTTAGCCTCTTTCTCAAGAGTTTCTGCTTTACATTTCCATTGAGAAGGATTAATTTCGTGTGAAAGGGAAGCATAGTTTTCCTTCTGGTTTCAGAGCTGAAAGCTGTGTGTTTTGAAGTAATTTCAGTTCCTATACAGGAAATTTCTGAATCCTAGTTTTTGCAGAAGCTTGGAGCATGCCTTTATTTGGCCTTCATTTCCTCCCTTTTCGAGCAAGTTTTCTTTTTACCTTTATGGGGGGAGAAGAGGAAAGGGAAGTTAATTGTAAGGACATGGAAATTTCAATTGATGCTGAATCAAAAATCCTACCAAATACAATCTACATTTTAGCTTTTACACTCTTTATACTCTGATCAATTTCCTTATTGTATAGCACAACCTCCTACAAACTGGGAAATACACGAGTTGTGCCTTTCAGAATTCCACAACTGAGTCATGTTTTTTTCAGCATAAAGAGAAATACAGCTCTCCACTGCTTTCACTGGAATAAGAACTGGAGGGAGAACAGTAACTTGTTCTAATTAACTGTAATTACCCAGATTTATAAAACCAGCCCCTCTTACTTCAGAACAAACACTACTTCAAAATTTTTCCAAGTATTTAAAGTACTGGTACACATCTACTTAAAAGCAAATAAAAGCTGTCAGACACAGCTATTTTTACGCATTTTTTTTGAGAAGACAGACAAATTTCTTTGATTCCTTACTGTATAAGCTACAATAAAACAACCAGAGAATTGTCCTATATAAGATGCCTGCTACACCTTAAGGAAGCCTCCCTCTGCTATCTCTGTATCCTCAGTATCTTCCTGGCTGCTCCCACAGGCCTTAAAAAGATCCATTGCATTTTGGGAGTATTCTGGGCTTGAGTCTATCTCCAACAGTGAATCTCCATCACTTCCAAGCACCTGGCTTCTGAAAAACGTTAACAATGTTTTGGTATTTGGTCCAAGAAACACCGAGACATTACATTCAAGATGCTGTCTGATACAGGTTGCTTATTCAAGGCTATGGACAGTGCAATTTGTTCTGAAGACTTAAAGACATTTGATGTATAAAACAAGCATTGCAAAGCAGGACAGAAATATCACACTCTGAACATTTTACTAGTGTATAAACCTTCCTCTGAGAAGAAAAGGCAATTATTTTTGATCAAGGTTTTCTGCAAGATCTTCAACTCATGAAATCTCTACAAAGAAACTATTGCAATTATTCTTTCTTCCTTTAGATTAATCTGTGATTTCTTACAGCTGACCTCATTGCTCAGCCACTTCGGACACTTTTGCACTGAAGTTATTAATGTATCGATCCAGCAAAACAGACTTCTCAGTGTTTAGGCATGTTTATGATTTGCTTATATTCGAAATCCAATCAACACATTTCAACACTAGAATATAGGAAAATAATCACCCAAGAGCTCTTTTGTACTTTATGCAGCTACAAATTTCAATTTTGATTTACTTAAGAGAGAGTAAAATCCTGTTAATGTTAAACGAGCACACACCCAAAATACCAGGAAAGTGACAGTCAGAAATTACATTTTTTTCCTGTTCATTAAAGACAGGCAGTTTTCAAGCCTCTGCTACCAATGAAGTGAAGCAGAGCACCTGAATGCCTGTACACTGGGCATGAATGAATGCACTGAAACACACTCAACTCTTGGCTCTTTTACATAGCAATGAGGGACCAACAGACAAACGTAAAACATGGTGCAAACAGGTAAATTTATCCTGTTGTGACTAAACAAGTTCATTTCTCCAACTCTAGCTGCCCAGTACTTACTCTGAAAATTAGAACTCGACATAACATATGGTGGACCTTGGTGTCCACTGTGGTTTAGTTGTGCCCTTAGCTATTCTAGATCTGTTATAATTCTAAATTCAAGGTCTGTCCCGAGATGGGAAAGGACCACCCCACCCATGTACTTTATGATTTATTTATTTTTACCTCTGTAGATCGATTTGTCTCTGTGCTGCTGCTGGCTTTTTTGCTGTGTCTTGCTGTTTTGGTGCTTTGGCATTACCTGCCTCTAAACTCCCTGGACTTTCTTGATTGGCTGCTGCCCTCTTCCTTCCCCTGACAGGTGGTTTATTTGTTTCCTCGGTTTTTGCGGTGGTACCCTGAGGTTCCGGTTTGGTTGGCCGCCCTCTCCTGGTTTTTGCTGCGAGCGATGGGCCTGTTTCATCTACACTTTTTTCTTCTGGTTTTTGATGAATATTCTCCGTTCCAGATGCTGTTGCTGTTCTTTTCTTCCCACGTTCAGCGCTGTTGCCTTGTGTAGCCTGATCAGAATTAATCTCCTAGAAAATAAAAGTCATGAATGTGAAGAAAAAAAGATTTCCGAAGGCAAACTCAAACTGTAACCTCCTACCAAGAGAAACATGAGTTTTTTAAACTTTTAGAAGTGTTCGTATAAAAACACATTACATGGTCTTAAGATCTAGTAAAAAGACATTATACTTGCAAAAAGATCTTCTAAATTGCATGTAATGTTAATACCTGCACTCAACAAACCTTGCAGTTGCTTGAGAGAGAGATTACAGTAAGGCAAATAATCTCAGCTCCTCCCATGATGTTCTTCTGGACAAGCCCCTTTTACTGGCTCTTTGTCAAATGACACGAGAGAAGTGAGGAGCAAAAGTTATGAACCCAATACAGCAAATTGTATTTATTGCAACATGTGCAAGTTCTGAGACCAACATTCAATAATGGTGTAGATTACTACAGTCCTAAATGCTGGTAAAAAATACAACAAGGCTTGCAGGGAATAAAGGAAGTCAGACCAAGCCACAATGAAACCTGGGGTCTCTGTTAATTCTTTATCATGGCCTACAAGCTCGTCTTTCTCAAGAGAAGGTCTTTCTCAAGAACAAGGTAATGGAAGTGAGTGAGTTCCATGGAGCTGTGTCCCCACATGTAAAACAGAAAGGGTGATGGCAACGTGTATCTCTACACAAGGCAGGATTCATATGGAAACAAAGAGGATGGAATGGATGCTAAGCCTTCATTTGAACACTGACTTCCAAAACAGTCAGGAGAAGGGGTAGATAAAAGGTTCCTGAAAAGGTATGGCTGGGATGACTTAGCAATTTCAAATAGAACAACTAAAATCACTCACTATTCTCAGAGCTGTGTCTGAACCAAGGACCCTTTTTGTTAAAGATTGTACCATTATTTCTTAAGTGTTCAAATTAGTCAGTGTCTGTAACCTCTGTAATTGTTCCAACAGCTTCACAGCAGACATTTACAATTGCTATTTTTAAGAACTTTACAGATAACCACTCTTTGAAATTTTAACTTCAAGAACCTAGAAAGCGTTTTTGAAGATTTACTTCACACATGCTTTGCCTAACTTTTCTATGTGATGACATAAATCTGAAACACCTGCTTATTGCTCTGATTTCATCTAATCAAGAGAGACACTAAGCAGATATCTAACTTCTTAAAAAGCACAGACCATCTATGTATCCCTATGTTACTACAAAAATCTATTCTGAATCACCCAATCATCTAGGCTGGATCTTTGGGAAACATCTTGTCAAACTTTCTGTTGAAAACAGGGCCTTGGGTTATCCAGGGCCGTTGACAAGCCAAGCTGTGAACAGCAACATTCCACCGCTTCTCTGGGCAGCCTGTACCAATATCACAATGTAATTTAGTTTTTTTTTTTCACTTGCATCCAGAAAAAATTCTGCCTGTAGCCTTTTGTCCTGCCAGCGTGCAGCCTTGAGAAGAGCACTTCCACCTTTTCCATAAATATCTGTTAGGTATCAAAAGGCTGATTGCTCCTCCTCTCTAGGCTGAACAAACCCAACACTTTCAACCTGTCTTCACACGACACCTTTTCCAAGCTTTTGTGACCTTGGAGGTCCCCTGCAAAGGCCTCTCCAGTTTTTCAGTACCTGAGTGGGCACAGTATTCCAGACACAATACTCCAGGTATGGCCTAATGAACGCCAGACAGGGTGGAAGAACCGCCTCTCTCACTCTGCTGGCTGTGCTGCAGCTGAGGCCAGGGCCTCCCTGCTGCCAAGGCACTCTGCCAACTCATGCTCCATTGACTGTCCACTGGGGATGGTCCCCCAGGCCCTTCCCAGCCAGGCAGATCCAGCATCATGTACAGCTGCTGGAGTTTAATCTGTCCCAGGAGCCCAACACAACTGTGCTGAACTTCATGCTATTCTATATTTTGTGAGTTAAATCATTATGATTTGCACATGTTTGTCTTTCTCTAATGGAAGGGGGCAGAAGCACAAAAAATATTTTTAAAAGGTTAAATAACATTTTAGTTGTGACGCAATCCAAAAGTTAAACGTTTATTTCATGCCACAGGACCACTGGACATTTTCCTGGCATTATCTCCAGCTAAAGCTACTACAGGTGTGAACCTTTATTTTGAATCCTAGCCTTACTATTACTGAGTCTGGAAAACACAAAATAAAGGTGGGTGTATTTTGGAATTTTAGAAAAGAATGAAGTCCATTCACATGAGCTCTGTTAATTGCTCTGGATAAAATACACAGTAATTTTGAAAATAAGGGGTCTTTTATTAGGCTAGGAAACTGATAGACCTGTATGAAATGACACTGGACATTATCAGTTCCTCAGAGACCACCTGTAGACATGTGGACTGAATAAATCCCCAATGCCAACCTTATTGTAGACATACAGTCCATAAAATCCCCAGACATACCTTGTTTTTCACGGGTTCCGTCTTTGCTGGTGTCACTGAAATAATCCTCACAGGATTTTCATCATTTTCACTGACCCCAGTTTCTGATATATCTGAACTTTGTTCCCTGGTAGCATAATTGAAGACAAAATAAAACCAAAATGTACAGAAAAGAAGGAAGATGTTTGAAATTATTATTAAAAAAAAGGGTGGGGAATCAAATCAATGCAAATCAGCTAAATGAGTTCAAAAATAACTGAATTTGCCAGAGTTCACATTTACATTTTCTTTCCCAGAACTGGGAAAGGTCTGAAAGGAACTGGCCAGTCATTGAGCCAAATCCTTTATTACAGACACACCACCATATAAAGCTTTTGCAAATTTAAGATCAGAACTCTGAGAGAGGCTGGGTTCTTCTTCCAGATAGAAGACAATACTGGAAAAGGTAGTAAATAAACACTAACAATGCTCAAACTTCAAGTTAATTTATACAAACATATAATAGTTTTAAAAACAAAATAGTTAAAATACTATTACAACATATACCATGCACACTTACAGAACTAATTCTGAATTGAGTTACTTCCCCTGGGCCTTATGAATTGTAGCAACTAAAGTTGACCTTCCCTGCTTTCTTTAACCCTTTGTCTTAACCAGTAACCAATTCCAAAACAAATTAAACAATCTTAAAACTTGAAAGTGTAAACTGTTTCTCCGGATTTACAACAAATTTTACAACTCTGGATTTCCCATAAAAATAACACTTTCTTGAAGAAACAACGAATATTGCAACCATATGTCACATCTTTCCACTGAGATCCTGGGCTGCTGCAGCAAGCCCTTTTTAATAACTCTTCATCTTAAATTGGTCAGAGTATTTCATCTACATCAAAAATGTTACCAATCAGGATTAATTCTACCTTACACATTAAAAATATGTGAGTTACAAGATCTGCTTAGTATTAATTATGGCTGGTCTTTTCAATTAATACATTTTCTGATGGAAAAATGAGTATTAACCTCCAAAATTTCAGGCAATATGCAATTACAGGCAAGACACAGCTAAACACTGTATTGAATTTCTATCTTCTAGAAAAATCTCCAAAACAAACAAAAATACCCCAACCCCATAAATGGAACAAAAAAGCTAATATGGAGAATTTACCTATCGAGAACTATTACATTTTTTAAAACCAGACAAAATAAGGATACTCTTTAAATACTAATGCACACAAATCAAATCATCTCCTGTCCTAAAACTTGCAAGCACAGTGGAGAACATGGAGAGCTGATGAAAGAAATGTCCAACTCCTGTACCTTGATCTGTTTCCTGCAGAGGAGCTGAGCTCAGAGTTCACACTGCTTCCAGTCTCTGATCCTGCAGTTCTAATGTACGGTCTCCTTCCAGTTGCAGATAATGGTTTGTTTACTGTACCTAATACACCAGTCGGTTTTGGCTGGAAGGAAATGTTAAAATATTTTTAAATTTTGAAATTTTAAATATATATTTCATTTTTACTTTTTTTTTTGTATTTCAAAATACTTTGTCCGGATTAACAATCTCAATCGTAATGATGTCAGCTGAAGCTACGGACCTCATCTTTACTTAAAACCCACTGTCTATCCTACTTTTATTTCTTGTAATTTAACAGCATTTTATCAATTGCCTTGCTCTCTCTCATGCTTTGAAGGGATAGCAGCTGGAGAATTCTCAACCAAAGCCAAAATATTCAGTAATACTGGAGTTGAGAGGCTCTGAGTAAGGATGAAGGGAAATCCAAACAAAGAGGGTATTGTTGTGGGAGTCTACTATCAACCACCCAGCCAGGACAACATCACCAAGGAATAATTCTACCAGGAATTACACAATCTTTCTGGAGGGACTGCCCTTGGCCTTATGACCAACCTCAGCCCTGTATATGGGGACAGCAGACTGTGGCTACTCTAAGGTCTTCTGGGAATTTGCTTTTGAAGGTACTGGCATCCATGAATGCTGGCTACTTTTTAAGAACCATCTCTTAAAAATGCAGCAGCAGGCAATTCCAAAGTGTAAGAAGTCAAGCAAGTGAGGCAGAAGGCCAGACTGGCTGAGTAGGGATGTTCTTCTGGAACTCAGGCAGCAAAGGAAAAGTGTAGAGTCTTTGGAAGCAAGGACAGACAACATGGGAGCACTACAGAGATGCTGTTCACCACATTTCTACAGGGACTCTTACTTTTTTTTGCTAGCCAAATGTTTTCCAGCATCTGTAATATCTTTCTCCTGCCTGCTCCATCATAACTTCCACACATGGGAATTACTACTTCTTCTGGGAATGTTTTAATTTATTAACTCAGGTCTCTAAGGAAATGTAAAATTTCATGAAGAATGTGACATGCCAGTTATGAAAAATTCCTGGACTCCTGTCCAGAAACAAAATAAAAAACTTACTGCTGCCTACTCAGCCTGATCACATTGGTCAATTCACCAGCAAGATCTAAAATACCACCACTGTATCAGAGAACCCCAGACAGACAGTGTTTTCTTCTACACAAGCTTTCTGCATATAACTATATAAACACAATATATGAATATACCATAAATATAGCAACAGAATAGTTCAGTTAGAACTCAATCTGTCACTGCTATGAAAGATTTTAAAAAAGTGTTTTTACAAATACATTAATAACAAAAGGAGGGCCAAGGAAAACCTCCATGCTTTACTGGACACAGAAGGGAACAATATCCCCAAGGATGATAAAAAGGCTGAGGTACTTAATGCCTTCTTTGTCTCAGTCCATTGATCCATCCTGTCCAGACCCCTCTGTAGAGCCTTCCTACCCTCCCGCAGACCAACACTCCCATCCAGTCTGGTGTCATCAGCAAATTCACTGGGGCGGTTGATCCCCTTGTCCAGATCATCAGTAGAGATATTAAGTAGGACTGGCCCCAAAGAGAGCCCAGGGGAACCCCACTGATGACCAGTCACTGGTGGATGTCACACCACTGACCATGGTGTGAGGTTCAACAAGGCCAAGCGCTGGGACAGGCTGGAGGAAGAGTGGCTGGAAAAGGACCTAGGGGGGGTGGTTGATCTTGTTGAACAGGACCGAAAGAGGATTGAAATAGCCAGTAGTGTGCCCAGGTGGCCAAGAAGACTAATGGGATCCTGGCCCGTATCAGGAATAGCCAGCAGGACCAGAGCACTGATCATCCCCCTGTACCAGCACTGGTGAGGCCACACATCAAGTACTGTGCTGAGTTCTGGGCCCCTCACTGCAAGAAAGATATTGAGGTGCTGGAGCATGTCCAGTGAAGGGCAATGAAGCTGGTGAAGGTCTGGGGTGCATGTCCTGTGAGGAGTGTATGAGCAAGCTGGAGTTGTTTAGCCTGCACAAGAGGAGGCTGAGGAGAGACCTGATCACTCTGTACAATGGCCTCGAAGGAGGCTGCAGTCAAGTGGGGTCAGTCAGGCAACTACTGACAGGACAAGAGGAAATGGCCTCAAGCATCATAAGGGGAGGTTCAGGCTGGACATCAGGAAGAATTTTTTCACTAAAGTGTTGTCAAAGATTGGAACAGGCTGCTCAGGGACACAGTGGAGTCACCATCACTGGAAGCATTCAAGAAAATCCTTGATGTGGCACTCAGTGCTGTAATTGATATGGTGCCATTTGGTCAGAGGTTGGACTCTGATCTTGGAGGTCTTTTCCAACCTTAATGATTCTGTGATACTTCCTACTCTTGTACTGAACCCATTTCAGCATTACATTTTGGAAAGCCTCTCTCAGAGGTGCTGGGCAAATATAAGATGTTAGAATCATGAAATATCTCCAGCTGGAAGGGAATCCCTGAAATAAAATGAGATGTTCAAAAGACTGTAGACATTTGCAGCTGAATCTAACAGCATTAACAGCTATACTAAAAATATTATCATTGAAAATTTAAGACCTCCAATGCTAATGGTATCACAACTCTGTATATGCATCGTAACTTCATGCCACAATTATTTCAAGAATGGAAAATACTGTAATCAAGAGCCAGTGCCTGAGTGTACAAATAATCACCAGGTAGTATGCTCTCAAGGCATTATGTTACGAACTAAAAGAATCACAAATTACTGTACACAAACTCATAATTTTTAAACCATAGCAGTCAGGAACATTTTAGAAATCACAAGTAATATTCAAAGACTTGTAACTTCTCAAAATACCTTTCCTGTCAAAAGAAGAACCCTTGTCTCTTCTGAAATGTAATTCCTGTCATTGCAGAAATCCTGTATAAAAATATAAATACAAAAATCAGTTTGTATTTGATGTCTCAATCATGCTGTTGTTGATTTTATATACCCCCAACTGACTTCCCAAATTAGATGGTACTATCACATGTTACAGGTATTTCACACCATACAACCTGCTGACAAAAGAATCAGTGTTATAAAGACAGCTCAAACTAGTATTTTGGAGATCTGCAGCAAGCAATGCTGTAAAACAGTATTTCATACCTGAAATTAGGATTACCATTTCTCCTTAAGTGAACATTAATCATTTGAGATTATGAAAAACTGCCCTATTTGTCCACTTGCACATTTTTAATGGGACTTCCTAACAGAGGAAAAGAGATGCCATTTTCCCCAAACAAGTTGTAAGTTGTTACCTTTTCCACTCTGAGTACAGTTTACACAGACTCTGAATGAAGGCAGCTAGCAGAGACACCAGCTCACTGTCACATGGCATCTGCCATTTCACAATTAAATAGACAATCAAATTTTGCTTAAATAGACTCTGGAAAGGCTGCTCACTACCAGTGTAAGGCACTGAAAACTGTCAGCAAGTATATTTTCCCAGACGAGCAAAACATCAGGTCTGGTCTAGAGAATTACTTGGGTTCCACTTAAACTTCTCACAAGTATGGCCTGACAGCAGAGCTGGGCTTGCCAGGACTATTACTAGGCAATAACAGGACCGACTTGAACAGCAACCAAAAGAGCCAAACAGCTTCTGACAGAGAGAAACACACCACAAGTAACATAAATAAAAGTTCCCCTCTTTGTTTGATTTGCATTCTGATATACAGTCAATATACACACACATCCTCATATATTCAGATACACTTGTAAAACACATTAATGAAATGATCCAGCGGGTCAGTGTTTATTTCAATTACCTCTCGTCTCGTTACAAACTTTTCTGCCTCAGTCTTAAGTCACATATAATAACATAGAGCTGACATTAAAAGCATTTCCCCTTATTACTTTGGAAATTAAATCAACAATTTTACCTTTTCGGGTTGTGTAAAAAATTTGGTTGGCAATACAGGGTCCTTGGGTGAATCAGCATTGCACAAAGCACTTTTGCTGTTGATTACACATAGTGCTACATCACATACTGTATAAAGTTTCTGAAGGAAAAAAAAGCAAAACATGCTTTAGGAATTACCTACTGTTGTTACAGTTTACGGAGAACTTAGTTCTTTGAAAGTTTAAATTATGTGTTTAAATAACCACCACTAAGGATGTATTTTTAACTACATCATTAACCATACTGTTGGCTCTTAAAACACATGGAGAAGTCCTCATTTTTCTTACAAAGATAGTAATATTTCACATGCCTAAGCTGTACAACTGAAGCTCTTGCTCAATCAAATCGTCATAAATGGTTTCTCATCTCTTCTCGAAACTAACAGGTTTAACAGTGGCTGTATTACAGACTATTTCTTCCCCCAACTTATGCCAGACAGCTAGGAGGAGTTAAAATAAGGCAAGCAGTAACAGAAATATTTTCAAAAACTGTTTGTTAACTTTATTACGTATTATGCACTGGATAAGCTCAGCAAGGTTTTGAAAGAATGAGATTGAAACCATACAGACGAGGCTCACAATTAACACTCTCTCTGAAAGACCATAAAAATGTCTGAGCTAGTGCTTCCAGATTTCCTGCAAATCCTGCTCATCAAGTGCTCATGAAACTCTCAGCTCATCACCCAGCTCTAATCTGAATTGCATTTCTTACTTCATTGGCCTTTGGCTCATCAGGAGACTGAGCATCTCGGGTAAGCTTGATGTTTTCTGACATCTTTTTCATGAAAGCATGGCTGTTGTTTTCATTCTTTGTCATTAAAACTTCAAGCATGAACCACAGGCACCTAAAAAGTCGTAAAACCATAAGCAATTATATTCCAGCTTTTATACTTCAGCTGCTACATACAGCAAAGTCTTAAAAAATATTGTCAGCTGTACCGGCCTTTTCTTAAGAAACTTCTATCATTTGAAGATACAAAGAGATAAAACATCATCCAAAGGTGTAAACAGAGTCTAGACCTTTAACATGCACAGCCTTAATCATTCTCCTTGGACAAACCTGCCACCAAATTAATGTGCTTATTATTACATCTGTAAACATTGACCAACCAACCAACTTTCTTCTTTTGGTCACATGAACAGAAACAAGAATTCTGGTAATGCCACCACTCAAGTGAAATTCTGTAATCACCACCTTAGGCACTGTTGATGTCCCTATCAACAATGCACCACAACCACACTCAAAACAGACTTAAATCATATTATTGCTGGACTGTTACCCACATTAGATGGTTTAATCCTGCAATTCAAATAGCAGAGGAGATCCAAAAACTGGAGAGGTCAGATAGCTGCTGATATTCCACTTAGGAGGAAAATTCTCCCAGATACACATCACAAAATCAGCTTTGCAAGATTTCTTTAAAGCCAGTTTATTTACAGTGAGAATGCACTATATTTTGACTAAAAGTTTATTTTTTAAAAATGTCCTCTTATGATATAAAGCACAACTTGTCCATCCACACTATCACTTGCTCTCAAGGTCCACAGATGCATGTGACTAAACATGTCACAATATGGTAAAACACTACTGAGTTGGGAAAGGCATATGGGCGCTTCTGAGAACTGCAGGCTTTGGCAGTAGCTGATTTAATTCTGAAGCTTTGGAAGAGAAATTATCTTGCAGAAAGACGTTAACAAAAAACTAGAAAAAACGGGATGACTGGGCATTAGAATTCTCTGTCCAAAAAAGTCACGGTCTTTTTAATTGATAGAAACTAATGAAAGGGATGAAGGAACATTTCTCTCAAAAACTTGGAGGGTTGAGTTCCCTCAAAACACTTAAAGAGTCACTTGGTGTTCAAAGAAAGTAAGATGCTCATATTCTGACTTGCATCCAAGAGTTACAAAGGCTACAGTAAATCAATCTGTTAGACAGCTCTACATCCATCTAGTCACTATTCTCAAGAACTTGAATAGGATGAATACAGAACTGGTAACACACCTCACTGACACAGGTTCTCAGAAACCCAGTGTTATCCCAAAATGACTACTGAAAACAAATTATACTCTGGTATTTAACTCATGTCAACTTCAACAGCTTGGCTGTCTTACTAAGCCAGCAAATTAGACAAATAATTATCAACTCTGAACAAGACCTGTCCAAAACTACAGTGTGTTTTTACACAGAAAAAACCATGCCCCTAGAGGAACACAGTCACAAAGTCAAGTCATTCTCTGTATCCATTTCAGTAATTTTCAATCATGAATTCAGGAGAAAAAGCCAGTCTCAAGATTAAAAAAAGAAAAAAGCAAACCCAAACATACCTCAATAGGACAAGCTTTAAACACTTCAAAACAGTATCAAAGATCATGAATAAGCAACTGGCTAACAGGCACATGTATTTACTTTCTGTGACTGTGTAGGCCATGTAACCCAAGGCGAACTAGGGAGACACCTACAAAACACACTGCCAAGTCTGTTTCTCCAAGTTTGCAAGCATCTACGCCAAAATTCTCACAGAGAGTATTTCTTTGGAGCAGTCCTTTCGGGCTAGTTTAGCCAGTCTGTGACAAACATGAGGGAAGAAATTTGATAACAAAAGAAAGCTACACAAAGAGTGTCCAAAAAGTTCTGTGCACTAAAAAGCACTTCTCTAAGGAAGTACAAACTCTGCAACTGCAAATCAGAACTTGTTCCCATGCATTGTGGATAAAGTACATGCTGCAGGATGCTTTCAGATGTTGCCAGGAACACGGAGTCCTGGGACAAAATGTGCACTTGTTGATCAGGTAAAAAGTCTTCACTGACTTCAGGTCGGACTAAATGTCAACTACGTAACCCAGAAATCAGAACAAACCAAGTTTTTCATCTAGAGACAGAATCAGACTTGGACTGCCACAGGTGAAGGTGCCAAGAGAATTTAAAATGTGAACTGGTCTATTTGTGCCCAAACCGAACTGCTTTTCAGATGATGAATGTTGCAGTATGTGGTTACACGTCCCTTTCTAATACAGAAACAACATAACTCAGTTCCACCAAAAATGAATACAAGAAAAAACCAGAACACTAAAACCAAAGCTGTGCAGGGGGAGAACGACAACAGTTTTTAAAGTGTTAAAATTTAATTATTGTTCAAAATTCACTACAAGACATAAGGAACACAGAAGTTATAATTAAGGTACGAAATAGTATTTCAGGCCTACAAGAAGGTCTGAAACTGGAATCAGCACAAAACAAGCTTCTATATGACAGGATTGTGTACAATAACCTGTGCTGAATACATTAAGAAGCACAAAGTCTGCACTGCTGATGTACAGTGCCAAGGGTAAGTCAGCAGCAAACTTAGAATGAATTCCATTAGGTTTGCATAGGAAGGGGAAAAAAAAATTTGTAATGAGACAGGACTCTGACCCAGCATCAGGGGCATTATGTTATCACATCTTGGAGAAGCTTTCTATTTTGTAAGTTACAAAATCTTTGAACTGGCATTGCTTGACATCTTTTAAGCACGCTGGGAAATTCTACAGATGCTCCTAGGCACAAAACCAAGACTCCAAAATCATCCCTTACTTAAAAAGAAGCCCAGACAACTCACTAATTTGCTATACTACAGTACAACCTCCAGGTTACCATTTGGGCTTTCAGAATACACTGCTAAGCAGTTGTTGACGCCTTCTTCCTTTGGTTAAAGTGCTCCACATTTCCAAGGTTACTGTTTTGTGAGATACTCTTGATAAAACAAATATCTGCTCTTTCAAGTCAGTTTTATGTAAGCACAGAAAAATTCTCAGCATAACAATTCTAGAATCACTTGACACTTACTCTTTGACATCACGGAGCTGATCGATATCCTGAGGTTTTGTGAAATCTGGATCATGTGCCAGTAGGTGAATCATATATGGTACCACGTATTCAGGCAGCAAGGACAGTAATTTTTCTACAGTAATAACAAGACAACCAACAAAATATCACCTCTATATTACACATACACACACATCATAAGAAAAAGCTTTTCTAAGTGCCACTTTTTCAAACACAAAATGTAAAATTTTGACTTGCATTTTCTTCCTACAAATTTTACTTTGAATGCATCATTAAAAATAAATGGACAAGTTTCGCTACTGCAAAGCCATTTGGTCTTGCTTCAGGAAGGTGAGAAAGACTAAAAATATCAGGAAACAAAATTTATTTTTTTGAGCAAAACAACTACAACCACAACGGAGCTGTATTTTACATGTACAATTATCAGCAATGCACAGAGAAGTATCTTATGGTTTATGTCAATACTGAACTAGGTAAATTTAGATTTGAATGCATCGAATGTAAAGATGAGGAAACAAGTAAAACTTACCCAGTGTTTCTTTACAAAAAACAACTGCTTAAGACTTAATAATTACTCCTTCCAGTTTAGTATTTGACTATTGTATTCTTAACAATTTTGCTGAAATACTCACCATTAGCCATGGGATTCTGCTTAATATACTCCCTTCGTATACTGATGTTTTTGAGCAAGCACTGCCTGGCATGTGCTCTTCTCTCCTTCACAGGGTCTTTGGCACATAGAGCAAAGATTGCCATATATTCCAATGGGAGCAGTAATTTCACAAGTGCCTTATGCAATTTCTGGGCAAATATCTGCCTCACTTGATAGCACTCATCCTACAGCAACAGAAAAGTGCAACCATCAAAATCTTGGTCTTAAGAGAAAAAAAAAAACCCAAAAAGCATTCAAGGTGGAATTATCAGGAGACATTTAAAAAATACCAACAGATGCAGCACAATAAATACTTGAAATTTAAACTTCACTAACTCTTGTGAAAGCCGCAGTGAGGAACAGAATATACTCAGTGTAGCAGCAACAAAAGCTCAGACGTGAGGACTCTGAACACCATTAGAGTAACTTCCAGTCAAACACAGTTACTTACATTAATGACAAGGGCACAGAGCTGGAACTGTTCTGGGGTAATTATTTCATGGTAACAGGGTTCCTGTGCAAGTTTCATTATTGCACTACCAGCAGCTAATCGCAGTCGAGACATATCCGATTTACTGTACAAACACAAGACAGAAAAACCCAAACGACTCACCACAACTATGCCCAAATCACCTGCAAGCCACACTTTCTTCAAGATCAATGAGCAATCAAGGCTTTCCTCTGGGAAGTGATGACACTGTTCTACAGCTTCAGATCAAAATTAACTAACCCAACAAAACTTTTGCAAACAAGTTGCTTTACCTCCCCATGAAAAAAATCCTGATTCCAGAAAAACAGTGGAACGAGAGGAGCCAAGTTTCTTGTTTTCCTGCCACCATCTAAATGAAAGCAATGCTTTAGCCGTGGACTTTCTTTTCCTTCACCCTCAAAATGAAGTTGAGGTGCAGTGACCTCACAGTTGGAATGAAGAAGCTCCAGCCAAGACCATCAACTCCCAAGCACAATCTTATCACTGAATTGTTTTCAAACACACTCTTGACGGTCTTTTACTATCTACAATGTCTCTTACTGTAAAGATATCTACAGTTCCAAATGCAATTATTAGTAAATTACAAGAAAGAGGGAATATCAGGAATAATTTTATAATGCCATTCCACTTCTAATCCTACATCCACTGATCAGATCTGTTTTCTATCATCCCATTAGCCAAGATTGTGCTGAGCTTAACATTCCAAAAGCCCTCTAAAAGAACCAATACTCCTTGAAATTCTACAACAAAATTCATGAAAGCCTGAAAGGAACAAAATCTGACCTGATTCGCTTCTGTTCTGTCAAGTCTCCTTCACTGACCAGCATAGCTGATAACAACCGGAGTGTGGAATTGGCGGATTTCGACTGGTTGTTCTTCATGCCCAACAACCAGCGCACCAAAAGTTTAATGGCTTGCACCTATTGAACACAAACAAGTCAACCATCAACTTACCTCCCAAAATCAACAAGGCACTAAAACCTACTGCAGTCAAACTGAAATTTCCACAGATTCCTATTTATTAGAGCTGATACATTTAAAGGAAGAGAATGAAGCAGTAAATAATTACACAGTCTTTGTGACCCCAGGACATTTCAACTATGGTTCACTGTCTTTGGACAAGTGCATTTAGAGGATGCAGGATACTTGCTACATAATTAAAATAAGGAACTAAATAAACATTTCTAGGAATGCTCATAATTAAGATTCACATTCATCATGTTCTCAATTTATTTCAAATCTGTTTAAGTCGGTCAAATTCTCTTCCTTGTATGGAAAATTAAAACTTTTGAAAAGAATGATTTTCTCAACAATCAGCATAATTAATATTTTAATAGTAAGTGAAGACAGCAAAATACATAGTTTCTATCAGTTCTATGACTGAGTGGATAATTCACAAAAACAATGGATATTCTAATGAGACAAATACNCAAAATGGAAAAAAAGTCAGGGCTAGGTTTTCTTTCATAAAAATTAATTTCATAATGGACTTATCACTGTATTAGCCACTTAAAGAATTTAATGACTCATTTAACAAAAGCACTTGATTCCCCACAGAGTTAATAACAGGCAAACAGCACAGTTTACTTACCAAAAGGAAAATCTTACCCTGTCATTCATTAGGAGATCTTTCACAATAAAATTTGCAACAACGGATTTCATTGGAGAGGCAAACTGGTCTGGAGCCAACATAGAAATATGACCCAACGAAACCAGGGGAGTTATAAGTTGTTCTGGTACATCAGCATTTAAACTTCTACTAAGAGGCTGAGGAAGAGAAAAAAGGGGGGAAAAAACCAATTCAAAATTCAACTTTAAATAAGTAAGCTAGAATGTCTAATGTGTTATTGGTAGGATGGGTGTTGGGAGCAGGATGACAACAGTTTAGGTAACAGGTGATAGATTGGATCTCTATGGTCTTTTCCAACCTTACTAATTCTGTGATTCTGTGAAAAATCATTTATTTTATTGACAGACTGTTGATGAGTTTCACTGTTTTTCCATAAAATAAGGTGAGCAAATCAAAATCGAGGAAGAATACATTCTCCTAATCAACACTAATCAAGAATCTCACACGAGATAAAGGCAAAACAAATGCTGTGTTCTCTTCCTGTTTAAACCGTGAAACACCATCAAACCCGAGAGACATGTGAAAGATCTCTGACTCAGTTCTGTTCAGGAGTTGTGAAAACCTGAATTGTTAACTGCAAATGGTAGAAACCAGCAACGAAAACCTTGGGAGCCACCAAGGACATTTCTCTTAGCAAACAGTATTTCCCTTGTAGGGAACAGTCACCAGGACAACTCACAGTCAAATTGTCCTGCACTAACTTCCTCAGTGAGGAAAGGCTGCATGGACAAAGGCCTTGAAGCACTGTAATTTAATACACTTGGAAAGCAGAGGAT